>OZ010717.1:30640464-30917964 GCA_963932345.1 Ophion ventricosus | reverse complement strand
CGCGACGTTTGCGCACGAAATATTCCACGTCCGCCCGAACCGTGTGTCCCGCAATCGTCTTTCTCGATTGGCCAAAAACATTTGTTCCATCATCCAAATGTAACGAACCGTATAGTTATTTATTTCTTTTCAAGAATTTACTTTATTTCTTTGGTACTGGTAAAGACTATCGAAAAATGTCCAAGGAATGTACAATTGCTCCGCAGGTGAAAGTAACTCGTGGCGTTGTCGATAGGGTAGCCGCGGGTGTCTACCGCGACGATAGAGCTGCGAAAGGTTTTTTTGCCGATTTAGGGTGAAATTTCATAGCTAGTCGGAAGGTAGTTATTTCTTGGATCGAATCGATAGCTCGTCGAGACGGTAAATGGAGGTTGGTAAGGTACCAAAATGCCGTTGGAGTTTGCCGCCTGAGAGAGTCGAGTTCTCGTCGTTTGGATTGGATGGGTGGAAAAGCTCAGGCATTGAACCTGCAAGTCCATTGGCACGAGCAGTCGTTCGATCGATAGTAACGAATAACGAAAAGGCCGCTGCTCTTTGCATCCTGCGATACGCGGTAGCTCGTAGGGTGGCGCGTTTCACCAGCGATCAAAACTTGTGCACGGCAAGTTGAACGTGGGCATGTATTGGCACGATGTAGTGAATAAACTCAGGCCGATAGTGATAAATAAATAAAATGCTGCTGCTTTTTGTCCCTCTGGGAACGGTAGCTCTCAGGGTGCCCTTTAACGGATAGAAAATGGAGGAGCAAAAACCCGATTGACGAAAATAAAAAGCCAATAGTTTGTCGTCGAGTCACCGAACCAACACCAGCGAGTCGCCAAAATGATCCGTTCCCTTTGGCGTCCCCGCTTACAACGCTCACCGTTTTTTCCGGACAATTGTCATTTTCAGCGTTGGAAGTGCATCGTAAAGAGCGCGAAGCGTGAATAAGGCCGAGTGCGCTACGTCGTTGGAGGATACACGGGTATTCGCGGCCGTGCCAGGAGATACACGAGAAAGCAACCGCCGCGCGTACGACTTGCCGATCTTAATCCTTTTCCTTTTATTCAACGTTGCGTGACGCGCGCGGCCGGGCGGGCGCGTCAGAGCTCTTTCTCTTTCTCGAGAGGGAGAGCAGACCTCCCGATGGCGGTTACTGTACAGCGAGCGTCGTTCGCGACTCGTCCGCACGAACAATTCCACGTCGGACTGCGACACACGCGTACGAATCGAGTGAGGTGAAAATTTACGGAAGCGAAATGAGCTCCGACCTCGTGTACCATAGACGCGATTATCGTCATTTCGCGTGTTTGTTTCCTGGATTCGAAGCTCCGCTCGGTTGACGCGAAACGACTGTTGAAGGATGCGCGAGAGTCTAGCCGAAATGCAATCATCGCGAGATAAATATTGGATCCGTTGCCGCGATTCGTTATTATCTGCGGTAGTTTTAAACGCGAAAAAATCGTACGGAATATTTCGCCTGTGGCTAAGGACGAATTAAACTTTTCGACACAATTAGTCTCTACACGAGTTCCGTCCGATCGAAAGTACGTAAAATATGCTCATTTTTTATTTTTGTCCGAGATCCCGTGCAGCTTTTGAAAAACTGGCCCATCTGAAATGTTGTCCGAGTGCTACCGAGAATCGGCACAACTGGGTAAAACAATGGCTATCGGATGCCAGTATCAGAGACACCGCGCTTGCGGATGTGCCCGGCCAAGGGAATCTGGCGAAATATTAAAAGCCACGAGCGAGATCGAAAAACAATCTTTGATCAGCTAGCGGTTGGAAATTAGCGAGCTCCCCAGCAATTTCGTGTAAGATCTTCCCCTCCCAGCTGAAATGTCCCCTAAGCATCGCTGATTAGTCGTGGCGTAGGTGAAACGTGAACACCGCGTCAAGACGAGAGGAAGAGATGGGAAGGGAGGGGAGGGAGGGAGAGAGAGAGAGAGAGAGAGAGAGAGAGAGAGAGAGAGAGAGAGAGAGAGAGACACGAGTTAAGATCCCGGGGAGAAAGGAATTACGAGTATCCCGCTCTCACCCTCTCGTTGCACACCTTCGTACCTTAAAGAGTATCGTGAACCTAGCGAGGGGAACCGCGAGGAGCAGCCC
Organism: Ophion ventricosus; assembly: GCA_963932345.1. Classification (NCBI taxonomy): domain Eukaryota; kingdom Metazoa; phylum Arthropoda; class Insecta; order Hymenoptera; family Ichneumonidae; genus Ophion; species Ophion ventricosus. The sequence continues at coordinate 30,915,873 of OZ010717.1, read as the reverse complement.
TCGCGCTTTTTTCTCGAATTCTCGAGGAAGCCACCCGACCGCCCGCGTGCACCGCAAACACGTCGGATACCTACCACCGAACTGTACATAAATCGTACACCGGAGTGTCCCCACCAACGAACCACTCTCCAAAATGAATATTTGCAAATTCAACCAACGATCCACCCAAGACACTCCGCAATCTCTTTCAAATGTCACTTCCATTATTTCGGCTAATTATCGTGAAAATGTAAGAAACGTCTTAAATTGAGAGCAAGTACTCGGATTTTCTCCTCCGAGCAGGCCCAACGATCTACCATCTGGAGTTATAGCCTTGCTATCTGGACGGCCGTTACGTACACCCGTGTAATTGGACGATAAGTACGTAGCGGTTGGTACAAGTGGACGGGGGTAGGATCGCAAACACTCGGAAATTTAAAACGACGCGTAGATTCGTCGTTTCGGCTGTTAGAAATCCAAGTACGTTGAATCGTGCCCCGATACATTATACAGGTCTCTCCGTATACACGTAGACTCCGCAAAGCGCACGTGAACCGAGCTCGCTACAGATGTAGGATTTACCCGCGTATATATCGGTACACGGTGCTTGCTACGTCAGTTCCTACGTATAAGTGTCTTCGTACATTGGTAGCATCACTTTGCTGATGATATACCCTCCGGAGAGTTCATTGCTCTTGAAGGTGGGAGGGAGAAATAACGAGGAATAGTGGGAGCGAAAGAGAGAGGGAGCGAAGGGAGACGTTTTCTTTCACGATATATCTATACACTTTCTTAGAGTTGTATACCTATAAATTACTAAAGCTCCGAGTGTGTGTGTGTGTGTGTGTGTGTATATATATATATATATGTACAGAGGTAGGTGGACAACGCCGACGAGAGCGAGACGAAAGAAAGATCATGAGTGGGTACTGATGCCAGAAAATACTTTGAAGGAGCTCGTGGCAAGACGCCTCGCTTCAACTCTCTCTCTCTCCGTCCCTCGCTCATATACACACGAAGGAGTGACGAAACACGACCATCATCGTGCGATGACGGGCTAGAGAGACACATACGTACATATCTGTATCATATACAAGCTATTACCGCACGCTTTAACGACCCTTAATAATTCATACGTGCCTCCTTTTCTGGCTGGTAGCCCGGACATGCGGATACTTTACTCTTGCGATGTAGCTCACTCTCTCTCTCTCTCTCTCTCTCTCTCTCTCTCTCTCTCTCTATCTCTATCTCTATCTCCGTCCTACTCTTCCCCTGTCAACAATAACAAGAGGATATTTGTAGATATAATTAACTCATTTTCGGAAATATGGTCGCATCACCCAATTAAAATTACAGTGACTGTAATAGCCGATGGCAAAAAAAAATGGTGAAAAATGAAAAGATAATATTGAATTATCGAATGTATATATGTGTAGGCGTGTTTGTTGCGAATATTACAAAATCTGAATGACTACTTCGTGCATGATGATACACCTCGTCGGATTCGCTGCTCCTTCGTATCGTGAACAATCGGTGGGCGTTTTTTAAATTGCGAACATTCGTCAACGTTAGCTCTCTTTGTTCGCATCTTCTTTTTTTTTCTAGCATTCGATTGCGGCTGATTCGGGAGAGGCCGCGTACGTTTTGTTGGCGGAAATGGATGTGGAAACGGGGAGGAATGGCGGTGAGACGATACCTGTTGGATATTTGTCGATCGACGGGTCTCCGGGAGCGGTTACGATTCTCGTTAACCCGGGGCGTTATTCCTCGTTCACGAATTTCACCATCGATTCCAACCCACGGTTAAATGAGTCTACATATGCACACACTCGCCGCGGTATTTCACGCTCAAACAAATGGAAAGCACATGGGATTTAAAAAAATCGTGAATTCTCGTCGCATATGAGCACCAAAGGGATCTCTCGCGAACGATGAATGGTGGAGCATTATCGGGGAAAGAGAATGAGTTTCTCCGTTCCTCTCTCTCTCTCTCTCTCTCTCTATCTCTCTTTGCTGTTGTATATCACACGATATTTTCAAAGATTGGCACGGCTGAAGGTTGCGGAACGCCGTAAACTAATGCTTTCGACATTGATTTTTGCTATTTGTGTAAACAAACAACCCAAGTATTTGATGCAACGCTTTGTAAGGGTTGTGAGTATAGCTGAAAGACAATTGCGGCGGCCACTGAGAAGTGGTGATTTTGTTATTCCAACCTGCCGCACAAATTACTATTTATGATCGTTTGTTACGTCCACGTGCTATGCGTGAAACGCAATTGCGTATGACGCGAGAGAGTGTACGAGACAAAAAAATTCAAGCCCGTTATGAGGTGCGAACTACTACGTGGCTTATTGAATGAGTACTATGGTAATACGAATGTGTAAATCTTTCTCCTGTTGCTATTGTATAGATTTAGTTTTTCTTTTTGTTTTTTTGTTTAAAAAAAATGTATTACCTTAATATTATTATCGTTAGTATTACTAGTCATAGTTTTAAGATAATGGTTGCAGAACAATGTGTATGAACATATGCTTTATAAATGTGTTGTACTGAATTCTGTGCACGGTGCTCTCAGGGAGCTGAAGCTGCAGAGCACGAAATAAACAAACGTTTTCTCTCTCTCTCCCTCCCTTTCTGGCTGTCCAAGTCACGGATTCTCTACAGAATGGACACGTATAGTGCATTGGGTGCAACGTACCTGGATGAGTCACACGGTAAGCCTATACGTTCTCGTTCCCTCTCGAGTGTACGCGCTCGTACTACACTCGTTTACGTGTACGATCCTCGTGCGGTGCCTGTATACCGACGCACAGATATTTACGGTGTCCCGGATGAAAATAACGCGGGCCTTTTTTTGTAAAAAAAAAAATGCATTCCAAATGAGAGCTCGGCGACTCGAGTGTACGGTAACGCGCTTCTTTTCCTCCACTTTCCGATTCACTTGAAATTCGGATGCAGAATAATTTATCAAATTTTCTATCGTACGACCGGATGATTTTTTCAGTACCTTCATCCATTCGTTAATAATACATTATTCAGGTCGTTGTTTTTGTTGTTGTGAAAAATCGAACTTTTCTTTCTACAGCTTGCCATTTTCGTAATTTTCAATATTTAAAATAATTATCCGATCATACGCAAGTTTTATCGTTATACCAAAAGTACATTGTTGTTTGTTTTCCATGTCGGATGGGCCTAGTTGCCAGAAGCACCTACACCGATTGGCCGTGCGCAGCAACGACGGTGTCACTTTCTTCAAATAACAACAACTCCGCGGTTTATCAATATTTTTCCGTAAAAAACAAAAATCGGCAATCTCGACAAGACTATGTATATCGGGGGAAAAAAAAAAAAAACTTGAAAATCTTCCTGTTTCTTGGGCGTTGACAAGCGTTTGTTCTTATCGGCGAGCGTCCCTCGTTGGGTGGATCGTAACGTCGTTATCTATTCCACGAGCGCCGCTCGCGCTAAATCGGCCAATAAACTCGCTGTAAATGCGTAATATTCGCACGGATTGCGCAAGGAAAATAGCGAAAGGATGAAAAACGTGAAGAATTAAAGGGCCCGAAGAATACGAGGAAGGCGAATAAGAGAGTCGATACGTTTATACGCGTGTAAGTGAGAGAGCAAAGTGAAAAAGGGAGAGTAAGAGATGGAAGAGGAGAGACGGGAGAAAGGGCAAAAGATGAGAGATAAAAATGCAATCATTTCGACCGGTTTTGCATGAGGGGGGCCTCGCTCGAGGATAATGGAATACCGCGTTACTTTTTGCCGCTGTGCACGGAATATTTCCTCCTGGTTAATAGTCCCCCCTCCCTCTCGCCCAGTTCCTCTGCAACGTGTACACGATCTCTCTCTCTCTCTCTCTCTCTCTCTCTCTCTCTCTCTCTCGATATACCGCATACAACGATGCTGCCTCCTTATATATATATATATATATATTGACGCATGCGCATAGACACACGCGAAACCAGCTACGTACACGACTAAAAGTCTCGTTGCATTTGCCTACGAAGATAAATGTTATGGAAGCCCTTATCTTCGACTCATGCTGATAAAATTTGCGCGAGTCTGTAATGATATTTTCCTATAATTTTTTTGACGCATCTAAGATGCTCCTCGCCTCGATCGAGGATCAAGATAACAAACGCTCCGAGAATTATTGAAAAGGGAAAGAAGTCAGTGATATCGATAGCAGCCTCGAATAAATAACGCTTGTTGAATATGAAAAAAAAATGAACGACTAACGATAATGTCAATATACCCATAGCTTTTATTGTCCGCATACTCAACATTACGATGATCTTTGATCCGAGTTATTTCAAGGAGCGTCCAAGCCTCGGAAGCGGAACGATTCGTTTAAAGAAAACTCAAGTCCTCAAAACATCCAGATAGGATGCAGTCGATATTAGATAATTTTCCTTTGTGTAAATATTAATACAGTCGGAGAGGTGATCGCGGTTAGCCGTGCAGCCATCATTAATCGTGGGCCCATCGACCGGTTTTTCGCACTTTTTTCCCTACCCTCGGCAAATATAGCTTAAGACGAGTGTGGACGGAAGGAAAGGTTAGGCTATTGGATGAGCCAAGTGCGGCTGGGAGAGTGATGGGAAAGGATTCGCAATTGATAAATAAGGGCGTATAATTGAAACGTCCCGATAACTCGGCAAATACAGGATATATGTAGGGGAGAGGGGGCCTTGGAAGAGGGGCCTGCGGGCACCGTGTTGCCGCCAACTATATATATATATATATATATATATATATATACGAGTAGATATTGCATTTATCGTGCAATTATGGTGGAAGAGGGTAGTTTATTATTCTTAATTGAAATATTTCAAGTTAAATGTAAAACGACGAGGTGTGCCAAGCTTTCGAGTTCCATTGGCGTATGAAAAATTCATGAAAAAATTTCGAGTAAAAGTAAATAATGTGTAATATGATTGAAATACATTATTTATGTTGCGTCGACGGATGAGTTTTTGGTAAATTTAAAAAGAGGTTGCGGGACTCACGGCTGAATTGGCGAGCGCGGTAGGGATTTTTATGCGGCACACATAGTAGGATCGTGACGCGCCGCGAGTCCTCCGCAGTCACAGCTCCAAGACACTCAACAAAAGCTTCGCCATCGACGATAACGCGGAGGTGCGAGAAAAACTGATGGCTGGACAAAAGAGCCAGTCACAGCTCCCTCTTTCGCGTTCGATTCGATGAAATTTTATTCACCTTAGGCTCAAATTCCATGAGTAAATTTCACGCGAGGTAGAAGCTTCGTTCGTAAAACATCGAAAGCAACACCTCGTTATTTACTAGCGCAACGACGAGTACAAATTTTGGAGACGTAAAATTGAAAAGAAAAAATGTAGACCGATGAGGACGCGTTCGCATCGTGGGATTTGCTCGACACAGTCCCGTACTTGTAATATCTACCACGAGAATCTTCCTAATTCGCCTGATACGAAATAGCCCCAGGTATTTCAAAGCGACCTCGAGCTTGGACGTACGCACGTTCGGTCTATCGAGCGAGACTCGGAACCGTCCCTACCATTTTATATTCGAGACATCGAAATTCATAGGAAAGAGGTCGGTGACGAATCCAAGATTCGGTAATGCGATTGCCACAAGTAGACGCGGCTTTTCTCCACAAGTTGAACATTTATATGGTTAATTCAAGAGTCGCACGGCTGCTGGCCAAGATAAGAGATATATATTGTTTTTTCAATAGGCAACAGTTACGTCGACAGAACACGCCGAGTACGCGTGTGTCGATGCGCATTGGGGTGTGTCGAAAATAATATCATCCACTGGTCATTGAAGCGATATCAGGGAAAAAAAAAATGCATGCCTTATTTGAGCTCACCGAGTCAAGTCTGTGCCGACCATCTATTTTTCCTCCACTTTCCGATGTACTTGAAATTCGGACGGAGCATACTTTGTAACATTTCACAGCGTATAACTGGACGATTTTTTTTTATACGGCTATCCATTTGTCAATTAAAAAAAACGATAAAAGTTGCTACTTTTTCAATCGAAAATTTAACTTTTTATACCTCAGTATTTCCGTTTTCGTAATTTTTCCCAGCCAGCATCAGCTGGCTTAGTTTCTTCAAACTATAATACCTTTATTGTTTATAAATATATTGAGAAAAAAGAAAAATATGAGAAAATATTGAAACTCGGCTCATTCGTTGTCCAAACTTGAGTCGGAAAGTTCAAGTTTGCCATTAATTTATCTTCCCATCGAATATAATATCGTTGAAAGGAGTTAATCGGTGTATAGGGGTAGAGGGACAGGTGCCGCGCGATAACAGTCCCCGAATACGAAACTCTTTCGCACTATATCGCTCCGTTCACGATTGGAGCTCGTTTCGCCTCGGCCTAAGATATCCCAATTCCGTAGTGAAAAGTAAAGAAAGACGAACGGGCGAAAAGAAATGAGAAAATACGGGACTGGAGAGAAAATAATGGAGAGGACGAATGCAACGAAAGGTGTAACGGAGAAAGAAAGGAAAAAAGAAAAAGGAAAACGAACCTTGCTTAACGACGATGCCGGAAGGCACTTGGACAAGCGGTAGGGTCGCGTTGCCCGGATTAATGCCCGGCAGGCTTGCGGGTGTAGCCGGGGGTGGTGATGCACTGGCGCTACCGACCGAGCCGGGATCGCTGAAACCCTGGGCGCTGTTCTCCTCCGGTCCGTCGAAGAAGCTCAGATTGAATTCACTTCCCGCGTCGAAGGACACTCCCGGCGTTAGAGTGTCCGGCGCCGGTGCGCTACCCAGACCCGCGTTCAGCGACTGATCAATTTTAAAAACGTCCATCGTAACTATTCAACGACGTACTCGCACGCGCGCGCGCGCGCGCGCGCCCGGACCTTCGCTCTCGTCACTCCCCGAGCCGTCCTCTCGCGCCCTTCACTCCACTCGCACTCCTTCCTTCCCCCACCCCTCTCTTTTATTTCTTTATCATTATTTTCATTATCCCTTCATCCCTTTCTTCCCTCCTCTCCTTCTCACTTTTCGGATAATTTTATCAAATATCTTTCTTATCGAAAATACGCCTCTCGAAGAACAATACTCGCACGTATTTTCTTTCAACCCATTTCGTTCCGTGCGAGGCTGGACCGAGAAGGCGATATCGAGCGCAACTTATGGAAAGAAAGAAAACAAAGAAAAAATATCACTTTCACCCTCTCTCGCGTTGTGCACTTGTTTATCGTTGAATCGTCAACACGCGCGCGATTTCCCGCTTCGCTCTAACCCTCGGAACACGCCTAGGGCGAAAACTTTATTCTCGCAACGTCGCTCGTCGCTGTGTCAATGCCGTTCGACGATGCAATTTTTGCCGGGCGGCCTCCTCGATTCCGTGGATAGACGCGTTCCATTGCTGTAACGAGAGAACGAAAGAAAGAAAGAAAAACGATAAACGATAAACGAAAAAGTTTAAGAGGAAGCGCAGCGCTCGGTGCGCGGCCCCGCGAATCTCCCCCGTCGAGCAACGCTGGCCTGGTACGGTACTCGGATGGGGGACCGCTCAGCCGCGCACTGCCTCGCTCCCGGCAATTTGTCCAAATAAATCAAGTCACCTCTGTCGACACGACTTTTCCACACTTTACCTGTGCCCCCTCGTGCAGACGCGTCACAATAGTGCGCACTAGGAAATAAATGGATGTGGGCTAAAGCTGGAAATGGTCGAGCGACAAGCGTCAGGTTTGATTCGAGGGCACGCTACCGAGCAAGTCCGCCAGGGCTCAAGCAGGAACGTTCGAAAGCCAATAAAAACAAACAAAAAATAACTAGCGACGAACTCGGACGAGATGCGATGAAAAAAAAATTCTTGAAAATCATTCACGCGCGCACAACGAGTGCCATCACCGGAATTATTTTTGTCTGTCGTGCCAAAGGCACGAGCATTTCCGCCTCCTTGGAATTTTATAATAATAATAATGTCAACATCGAGGATCAAGGTAAATCGAGTGAAAAAATTCGAGAGATTCGACTTGAAAATTTCGCGAGTAACACCTCAGAGAAAAAAGAGAATACGGAATGAAAAAAGGTAATCATCGACTCAGTTTTTTAAGACTATCGATACGGTGGGTTCGTCGGACACGCAACAACTTCCACAAAGCAAGCGAGAGAGAGAGAGAGAGGGAAAGAATAAAATATGTATATGGAAGAAAGGTGAGGATCGCGAAGGCAGACCGAGAGGAGTGAGAAAAAGTGAATGTCATTGCCGTAATCTTCGGACGTTGACTTCCTCGACAGAGAAATAAAGAATGAGAGAGAGAGAGAGAGAGAGAGAGAGAGAGAGAGAGAGAGAGAGAAAGGAGAAAAGTCACCACTCATTCCTCTCGCCACGGTATCGCAATCCGTACCTACTTCTTGGCCATGGACCATCTCCCCCCCTTATCTTCTCTCTCCGCTCCTTCTCTTCTGGTCACTCTCTCTGCTCTCGGGAGAGATCTTCTCTCGCGCACCTTTTCCTCCGTTTACTCTCTCGGCATAACTCCGGCTCGTGCGCAGCGATTGCCTCGTGATCTTCTCCATCTCTGTACATCGTAAAAGTGCCTTTTAAAAAATTCTCGACTATTTTTATTTATTTTTTCTTCCACGAAATAGGTGACCCGAATGAAAAATGGACGATATCAATGAGAAGACAATTATTCCAGCGCCTTAATTGTACGAGCACGAGGGTGAGATGAATCGTCGAGACGAAAGAGATCAATCGGGCAAGTGTGGGAAAAGTGATGCTGCGGGTGAAGCGAATTTCAGGAGAGGCCCGCAAAGAGAGAGAGACCGGGAGAGAGAGAGATGGACCATTGAATTGGCAAGCTTCTCACGATCGTTGAAAGAGGGAGGGAGAGAGAGAGAGAGAGAGAGAGAGAGAGAGAGAGAGAGAGAGAGAGAGAGAGAGAGAGAGAGAGAGAGAGAGAGAGAGAGAGAGAGAGAGAGAGAGAGAGAGAGAGAGAGAGAAAGAGCGAGCACTCTTCGAAATGGCGGTTTTGCGGCATTCGGACGGTCATTTGTCTCGTGCAACGCACACACATAGATCTCTCTCCTCTGACTATACGTTTCCGCGTTCCATCTCTCTATATGCGCCTCGCAAGCCAGTGCGTTCACCTTGTCCTCGAGGATTACGTATATAACCGCGTCCAGAGTCTCCAATTACTCCAATTATCAAAAGCTACCGCAGAATCTCTTTTCACTGATCAGCGAGAAAAGTCTTGCTACAGACGTGTATTTTTTTCATGATACGAGAGAGGGGACAGGAACAGATAGATCGATTGGATTTTATTATGATGTCCTAGTGCACTGGCAATTCAATTATGCACCGAAGAAATATCGAGAGAGAGAGAGAGAGAGAGAGAGAGAGAGAGAGAGAGAGAGAGAGAGAGAGACGAAGCGGAAATTAAATCTATATATGTTTGTGATTGTAATTACGATCGTCATGGAAAATACAAACTGTTGCTCCACAAATTTGAAATGTTTAACAATGCCATCTCTTCAATTAGACAAGTTTTTATCGTTAGACCGACAAATAAAATAACTAATCTGGCCGCTTTGCTCGTAAGTATAATAATCGTGATCGGTTCCAAGTATCAACGTTTGGATCGTTCGAATGCAACGAAAATTCGTTTTTTTATTTTTATTCATTATTGAGCACTAACGACGATCCTCGAAAATGTTTGAGTAATTTCCGTAGTAAGCTCAAACAAATTCAAATAAAATTCGCCAACAAAAAGAATTTGAGCAATTGATAAATAATGCATTCCAACGATGCAAGTTTCAATACAATTTCGAATAGCTATTTCGGTCGATTTTTTTTCTGGAGATTCATTTTTAATATCGTACTAATTCGAAAAAAATCTCATTGAAATCATTTATATTCAACGTCGTATCAATTGGAAATGATACGACGTTGAAGTTTGCATCGTTGGAACGCAACGAAAATTACTTTTTCCAATATAACTTTTTTCTGGCCGATTTAAATGTGCAATGTGCTCGAGCGTTTTTACGTATAGTCATAAAAAATCTACAAGTTGAATTTGAAAAAAAAATCTTCGGATCATAATAAAAGTAGAGAAATAAAAATATCCCTGCATTCCAACGATGTAAACGTTGTGAAATAATTAAGATTGAAATAATTGATTGAAAAAAAAAATAGCTCCAACCGCCATTCGAAAAAACAAAAGCCACATTTATTTTCACGTTCAAAAGAAGGGAAAGAGTGAAAATATTTTTGTTTACCTGCACGATAAGAATCTTGTTACCATCCGCGGGCTCTGGTAAATTCTTTCTCATTCGCTGACGACGATCCTACCGTTCGTACAAGCGCACTTCGATGTACATCGATTCGTCGACGTTTCCGCGGTGCACGCGCGCGCGCGCGCGCGCGTCGAGCATGTACACTACCACAGCAACGTTTTTCCTATCTTATTCACAGGCACGAATAAAACATTTTCCACGCACAATTCCGTTGTCGAACGGGGGCGAGCGCGTAATCTTGCGCGAAAAGTCGTCACGTCGAATCGGTGATTCGTCGTAACACGCGGTAATCCACAGTACAGCGGGGGCCAAAAGTCTTTCCAACCCTCTCAACGCGACGACGCGACGACGCGACGACGCTCCTATGCGCACGGAACACACGCGGCTGCACTCAGCTGTCCGATCCGTTTCACTCGCCCGCCCCCCACCTGCCCCTGCCCGATGTAAATAAGTCAAACGATACAAAAAATACTCAAGACACCGTGAAATTTTCACGACGGACGAAGAGTGTGGCGCAAGGGGTGAGATTCGACTACTTTGCGTCAGTTGCGTATCATCCGAAGGTGCAACAAGGCCAAGCGAGAGCCCCTATCGCAACGAACCAACTTTCCTACTAACTCATTTTCATGCCTTGCGCTCACTTATTTTCATTACCAATCTCTCCTTGCTCTACTTTACAGTCTTCGCTACGTACAAATATGTGTATCCTTTGTTTTTTTTTTTTTCTATTTTTTTCTATTTTTACTGTTTTTATCGAATTCAAATGATAATTGTGACGAACGAATAACGATGAGAGACGAATAATTGAGAAGGCTCGAAGAGTGTGGTCGGAGCTGCACACACGCCGGTGTGTGCTTGCCCGACGTGATACCGGCTCGCGGGACTCGCTTGCGATTGCGCCGGGCCTCCTTCCTCTTTCGCTCTCTCTCTTCCTCTCTAGCCCTCTCTCTTCTCTCTCTTCTCTCTCTTCTCTCTCGCGCCCCCCCACCCTCGCGCGCTCACTCTCTCTCTCTCTCTCTCTCTCTCTCTCGATGCTCGCGAGAGTTGCGCGAGCGCTTGGCTTACCTGTGAGGTAAGTAAAACCGGCGACGGTGGACCTCGGGCATGTTACGGCATTGCAAGTCCGCGCGAACGGCGAACGGCGAACGTCGCACGTTGTGTTGGCCTATACGGCACCGGGGTAGGGAGGGTTGCTCTCGCTCTCGCACGCCGATGGTGGCGGTCTCGGCTGATGTTCACCGGTATCGCCGGGGAGGGAGGGAGGGAGATTCAGAGAGAAAGAGAGAGGGAGAAAATAGAGAGTGTCTTTGTCTAGTGTTCCGCGAGAGAAAGAGAGAGAGCTGGATTGGGGTTCCGAGAGATGGAGGGGAAGGAGAGAGCGAGGGAGAGAAAGAGAAGAGCGCTTGTTGCGTGCATTCGGAGCGAGAGAGAGAGGGGAAGCATTTCCGTGCTCCAAAAGAGAGAGAAGCTTACAGAGGGAGAGAGGGAAAAAGAGAGAGAGAGAGAGAGAGAGAACGGGGAATAAAAAGAAAGAGAGAAAGTTGATATTTCTTGGTCGGTGAAAGGAAGCGAGAGGGACGTAGCGCTGGTAGAGAGCGAGGGAACCAGGTAGAAAGAAAGAAAGAGAGAGAGAGAGCGACTTGTTTTTTTCTCCAACAACGAGGGAGAGAAAGAAAAAAATGGAATGAAAGAGTGAGAAGAAAATTTATTTCTCATGATCTAGGAGGAAGGGAAAGGACGGAGTGAAGAGTAGGGATACGCAGAGCGATAGAGACACGTTTATTTCATACTCGGACGGAGAGAAGAGGAGCGCTTTATTTATCGCCGGCCGCGAGGAAGAGAGTGCGTGAAACAGCGACCGAGAAGGAGGCACGAAGGAAGGAAGCGAGGCATTTGCACCACACATTGAGCGTGAGAGAGACAAAAAGAGAGAGGGAGACAGAGAGAGAGAGAGAGAGAGAGGGAGGGAGGCCCCGTTCATTTCTCATGTTGTGGAGAAAGAAAGAGCGAGGATCATTTCTTGCTCCGGCATAGAAAGAGCGGGCGAGGAAGGGCCCGAAGCGCGGATAAAGTGCACCAGAGTGAGAGAGAGAGAGAGAGAGAGAGAGAGACATTTTTTTCACACTTCGAGACACAGACAGGCTCGTGCATTTCTCACATGTTCCAAGAGAGAGACAAAGTAGCGGCGTTTCTCACTCGCACTCGGCAAAAGAAAGAGGCACGTGCATTTTTCATGTTCCGAGAGAGATAGAGGACTGAGCGAGGGAGGTCTGTCTCACACTCCCTGAGACGAAGAGACCCTTAATTCATACTCGGAGAAAAAAGCGCAACGTTCGAGAGACAGAGAGAGAGAGAGAGAGAGAGAGAGAGAGAGAGAGAGAGAGAGAAAGGGCCAGCGAGAGAAAGAAAGGGCACATCGGTAAGAGAAAGGGCGAGAGGTGAGATCGAATAAAAAGTAGAGGGGACGAAATGGAGGAGGAGGAGAGAGAGAAAGGGAGAGAGAGAGAGAGGGAGAGAGAGGGAGAGAGAGAGAGAGAGAGAGAGAGAGAGAGAGAGAGAGAGTATAATGCCGTTGATGGCAGTTACCGCGAGAGTCAACGTCGGACGTACCTAGGAACGTCCACCGACATCACCGGCGGGCAAACGACGCGTGTGTTGTCCGCACATATACAAGGTACACGCGAGAGAGGGAGAATCAAACCGACTCAAGCTACACGCGAGAAGAGGGAGGGCCATAGGGAAGGGAGGAGGAGAGGCCTTGAGAGGGGGGAGAAGAGCAATGGATTGAAGAGTACGGGAGGGGCGAGAGAGAAGAGGAGCAACACTGTAGGCGAGATATAGCGCTCTGACGATCGAGAAATGTTGAAACGAGCGAAACAGAGATAGATAGACAGATAGATAGATAGATAGATAGATAGATAGATAGAGAGAGAGAGAGAGAGAGAGAGAGAGAGAGAGAGAGGGGACTCTGCCAGGGAAGCGGGGGGGGGGGGGGGGGGGGGGGGGAGGGAGGGAAAGGGGGCTGGTGGACCAACTGGGTTCACCAGCAACGATAGTTCATTGACCGACAAGTGCCGAGCAGGCCCGAATGGACTCTCGAGCCTCGCGCGACGACCAAGACAACCAAGACGACCAAGACGACCAAGACGACCAAGACGACCAAGACGACCAAGACGACGGTAGTTGTATACCCGGGCGCCAGATGCAGCTCCCCGGGTCTGCTAAAAGAGAATTCGTGCGAGGTCCCCTCGCCCCCACTCCAGACGCAAGACCGCTACCTTTCGGCAACTTGCATTTGCGACGTTTTTTTTCTCTCTCCCTCTCTCGCTTGAGTCATATTAATTCGTATGGCTCGTGTGTCTCCCTCCTGATCCCTCTTTCCCTTGACGGGTTTCAGGGTGGACCACGGGGGATGCTTTTTTCTCTCGGACATTTGACGAGCCGAAGCGTGGGAAAGTGGTCCCCGAATTCAATTCTGCGGATTCGGGATGTCGCCCGACGAGGTTTCGCCGTGTTTTATCAAGCGAGAAAAGGACTCGTACGTGCCCACGTACAGGCAAACGTTATTTTTTTTCAACGCTTGCCAGACATTTTTCGGATAATCTCCACCGCATCCCTATAGAGATTTGACAGGGACACCGCACGTAGGGAGTCCATATGGGGATTCAAATGGCTATTTCCCGTATTTTCTATCGTTGGCTGGATCTCGAAAGAAAAGATTCTTTCGCGATCCCGTGCACAGATTTGTCGGTGAGTCCCAAGATGCAGCCACATCTCTGCAGGGATTCGTCAGGGACACCGGACGCGACGAGTTCTCATTGGGATCCGATTGGATTCTCGACTCTTCCCCGATCAACACCGTTAACCCGTAATTCTTACCAGGTTCGAATCGAAAATATCCGATGAGTCGCGAGAAACAAAGCCGCGGCGTGTCGATACGCATACGCGTGCACGCTCCGCGAGCGTGTACGCGTATGCGTCGTCATATAGTGTCAAAGTGCCCTCAAATAAATAACAAAGGATTATTACAGTGCGTTTTCAGTGACGCGATTCAAATCGATTTTTTATAATTACCTTTTTAAGCGATTTATATTTTTTCAACATCCACTCATATTGCATATCTATATATTTCGTATCGCAAAACAGCCGGATGTAGCCGATACTTGGGGATACAACGCGATGAAATTATCCTCCCCGCTAGTATGGATGTACGTACGATTACCGTAAGGATTTTTTTTTCATGGGGTGGCTTGAAAGCTCGAAGCACGATAAGCTCAGCGTTTGAGGAGCGGGCCTGTAATTCTTACAATTAGCCGAAAGCACTCGGAAAGTTGCTTTTCACCTCATTTCGTCTTAATTCCCGTTCAAGCGAGTCAGATATTTCGATACGGGAACCAGTCTTCACGGAGATGCAACGATGATGCTGCCAAATGGCGAGCTCGATCTTATCGGGCTCTCGCTGTATCATCAAATAAACCACTCTCTCTCTCGTACTCTGGAATTTGACACGCCTTCTCTTTCCAACATTGCGCACAAATCCTCTCGGTAAAAATCGACCGAGTCTACCGATAGAGCGATGAAGATTCGCTTCGTTTCGGGGCGATACGACGGACGAGTTTTCCCCTACGCGTACTTGTATCGCCTGCATGCAACAGATTCCAGCCTTAGGATTCGAGTGAAACTCGAAGCCCGGGGAACCAAGAGAGAGAGAGAGAGAGAGAGAGAGAGAGAGAGATAGCTTCGTAGGATCGGGGAGAGGAGAAAGAGCACTTGTCGGGAAAGGAGATGCGCTCTTCGCGGAGTAATGAACCTGGGAAACCGGTTGCGTCTCCCCCTCCATCCGATAAACCTACACGAGAGTCCGTGATGCCTCGTGCACGCGTAGTCACCCGTTGATACCGGCCAGAAGGGCACCAGCCGCGATACTTTTGCCCCACGAATCGCATCTCCCCCTTCGTTACCATCGATCGGTACAAGCGCACGATCGGTTCCACGTAGAGGATAAATCGAAATGTCGCGTGCGCGGGAGACCATCTCCGCTTTTCCATCGCTATGTGTCGGCCAACACCGTGTAATATACCCTCCGTGTATAAATAATGGCGGGGCGGAAAGAAAAAGATCGGAACAATCGGGCGAGATGGATCAGGTAAGCACGATTGTCAACATCAATTTTCATATATACAAATAGGGTGGTCCGAAAAGTGACGTTCGGAAGGAAAATCTAGATGCCTTGTTGCATCAACACCTGTCCAAATTAATTACATTAATTGGCATCCTCGGAATGCAGCCATTTTTCATGCATATTCAAAACCTTTTTTTGTAAATTCAAGTCGTAAATCTCCAATAAAAATATGTAAAAATGTTTTAACGATTGCCAGTGCGAAAAAAAAGTTTTACAGTTAAAAAGAATGAACCCATTGCGTAAGAACGATGCAAACATCATCCAAATCAACTCCATGTATGTTCTACGATTTTTTCTCATTTTCGAGAAAAAAAAAAGTATTTTTTTATTTTTTTTTCTCAACTTTTCTGTAGCGCAGTAGTTTTTGTATTTATTTACCTCTTTTGTGCCTTTGTACTTTCCTCTTTGAACTTTTTAAAAGCAATTGAGAGTCATCTAGACTGGTGTAAGTATTTTTTTTATCATCCGAAGTTGAGCGATTGATCCTGTCAAACATATTTTTTCAACTTTTCATCGCAAAATCTAAGGGATTTACGTTAAAGTTCAGCTGGTCATTTATCTATTGCTCAACAGTGCACTCGATAAAGATAACACGAGGGCAAAAAAGACGCGAAGAAAGTGCATACACGAAAGAGTAAAATAAAAAATGCTTCTTTCTCGAAAAGAAAAAAAGATCGTAGAAGATAGACGGGGCTGATTCGGATAGGTATCGATACGAGGAATTTAGATTGTTCTTTTTGAACGTCACTTTTCGGGCCGCCCTGTACACACACACACACACACACACATATATATACGTGTGTAGAAGCACCCTCCCTTCGCTTTAGAGTGTAGCGCGCAAAAGGGTGCCTTGACACAGATTTTCGTCGTTTCCGCCTTTTTGCTGGCACCTCCAGGGTGAAGAGCGGGCGAAAAAAAAAACACCAGGGGTGGGTGGAATTCAATTACGCGACGAGCGGCAATAGACAAGAACGGGAAGAAAAAAGCGAGACAGAGTGCGCGAGTGGGGCGGGGATACGTGAGAACCTGAGAAAGGAAAATAGTTAAAATAGGCAATAATGCTCGGGCTCATTTGCTAAAAGCAAAATGAAAATGAGGATCGTTCGAGTTGTTCAGCGAGGCGAAAAGTTTATTCTTCGGATATGAAGGCCGATTCGGGAATTGTGCTTTCTGATCAAAGAGTATTGGAAAAGCGGTTTCCCGCGATACCAATAGAACGCTTTGTGATGCTGAAGTTCGGATCGTTGGAACGCAACGAAAATTCTTTTTTATTTTCTTACTTCTTCGTGATATTGTTCCTTCTTTTTGATGTCCAAAATGTTTGTTTTTTTTTTTTTTCATCTTTAGTTTGTGGACAACGATGAGGGTAATAAAATTACTTTTGGATGATCTTCGTAGTTGCCAAAAAAAGATCAGGCGGTCGAATTGAAAAAAAAATATATCCCTTTGGAACGTTCCGAAAAGCTTGCAGAAAATAAAGAACCTTTTTTACGAGCACTTTCGGAGTCGCCTCGTGCAACAGCTATGCACGAGAAGATTCCGCCGATATTGCTCGTATATATAGGATCGTAGCTCTTTATTTCTCGTAGCTCAATTGCTCGCACCGGCTCCGAAACTACCATGCAACCTCACCGTACAGTTTACTTTCTTTATTTTTTACTTCTTTCGGATGGTTCAATACGTCGAATAAAACTTGAGCTCCGAAAATGTCGCAAGCTCCGCGCGACATCATTGTCGAGAAAAAAAAAAAAATATTAACATAATTTAGCGAACGTTAAAATTTGGGGTAAAATTGCCAGCGCGATGAAAGATTTTTCACACGGATACCGCACCGTATTGCTTAATTTTTGTGTCGTTTCCTCAGGCACGACGTAGTTTCGCAAAATCCGTTAAACAAATAGCACAAACAAACGAAAGACATAGTTTACGTTCGTTTTTATTTATTCCTCTCGGTAGGTTGTCCATTTTGTTAAACGATCGCTTTCGTATCTTCAAATAAATATTAAACGTATAAATAAGCGTCAGGATCGAACATAAATGTCGTCACATGGTCAAAGGATACAGATTTTTTCAGACGCGGATACGTCGGATAAAAGTTCACCTTCAAAGTTTCTCCACGTTCCACCGCATCGGTTTCGAGAAGAAAAACAAATATATCAAGATCTAGGCAATTTAGCAGAAGTTATTAAAAAAATTATTCGCCCAGGCGAAATTAAATTGGAACGATGGAAAATCCGAGACCAAGTAACACGCCTTCGACTCGCTAAACCGAAACAGACCCCGACACTGAGTAAGTAAAATAAGAAGACGTTAAAAAAGCAGGCTCTTGCAATGTCGTAGACGCGAGGAGACAACGGCAACCGATGAGTCGGAAAGCACCCGGAAATAAAGGAATAACCAAGCGAGCGTGGATAGTCGCGGCACATCTCTCACCTAGCCGGGTATTATGCGCGCCTGCGTCACTTCCGGTAACAGCCGAACAGCCTTTTTCTGGCAAAGTCGTCGCGGATTGCTCGCGAACGAGTCCGTAACGACGACAAATAATTGGAAGAACAACTGGGCCCGGAACTGCATCGGGGGAGGCTGCAGTTTCTCCCGACAGCCCATTCCGGAGCTCTCGAAGTAAAAGAAAGAAACACACCTAACGCAGGGTGGGGCGGCGGCGCTTAGCTGCCGCTTTTGAATCGATCCAACGCGCCCTCCGAGCATCCCCCCCCCCCCCCGCCGCGCTCGCTTCAGCCTCTCCCGAGCCGCCCCTCCTGTTACGGCACACACAGTCAGCACAGCCGGTGGATGTGGATAACCTACGGCCGAAGGTTACGGCTCAACGAAACTCTCGTCTCCGGGATATCCCGGCTTCAACTCGGTGCATTCTTGTCTCTGTCAAGACCCCCCCTCCCCCGAACGCACGATACAAAGCGCATACGCAAGCAACGCTAAAATATCCAGCGAATTAGCGTGCATGCATTCCGCGCTGATTCCTGTACATGTTTCGTCTAGATCGCGAGGGTATGTTGCTTTCTCATCGGGAGGCGAACATAGGACGCGCTCGGTCGGCTTACCAAAGCATGACTTTTTTGGAAGAGCCTCGGCCATCTTTGCCGACGACTCGTAATAATTCATCTACAAAATTGAATAATCGTCTTTTCTCCCTCTATCGTCGGGCTATTTTAACGCCAACTCGTGCTACGCTCCGCTGAAATCCTTTTTCAAGCCCTCCGCGCGAATAAGACATTTCGTATTGTTGCAAACAATTTGTCGTTATTTTTTCTTCTTTTTTGAGGAGGTGCAAATTTTGGACCAAGACTCACCGTTGTTGCGAAGGATTGAGCCAGGACTGTTGGCCTCGAGAGGGCTGTTTGGCTCCTCCGTGTTCGGCTCTTGCTTCACGCTGAAATGAAAACATCCATTATGAATCCGTCCGCTCCGAGATTGTTCCGAGAGATTCTACAGATATATTTCGTACACGCGTGTACAGGCCGTGTACAGGCTACTCCGGCCCGAATCGCGTACTCTTTTTCGTATCCGCTTTAAAGACTTTTGTCATCTTTTTATATATTCAACTTTTGATTTACTTATTTATAACAGCAGCAGTAGGAGCGGTAGTCTTTTTTTACACGGTATATCCTTTGCGGCTGTTTACACACTATCTCACACTCCATCTATCTATGCTTTAGATTTATTTATTTCTTTTATATTTGTATATTCAACTTTGTTAGGGTGAAATTCTCGAGAGGAGAACATTTTACGGGAGGGCCAAACGCGAATGTATAAGCAACGTTTCGGTAGGTTGTAAAAATTGAATGTGAAAAACATCGTGTACGATATTTCGGTTGTGCTTTTTAAAAATAATATCTGAGAATGACACATCGGTCCGTAAAAGCGCATGCAAAATTGTTGCAAATGAAAAGTATCGTAATTCGTCGAAGCAAGTAACGATAGATCGGATACTCGGCGCCATGGCAGAATTTCCCTCCGACTCCCATAAATGCTTAAGCCGTTTGACAAATTAGGCGGACTGTGGACGTGTTTTTTTTTTTTTTCAATTGATTTGGAAAATAAGACGAGTAAAAATTCACAGCAGTTAAAAATATTTAACTGCTGTGGGCACAGGTGTACGAGCAGGAAAAATCCATTTTCCAAGGATTCTCAAAGTCTTTGCGTATACAAGCCAACTCCGTGGAGAAATTGTAGAAAGAGCCCAATTGGATTACTATACTTGTCCTTACTTTCCGATAGGGATCCAACGGATCATCGCATTGGATCCCTATAGTAAATATACCAATCGAGTGGGTCTTAAAAAAATCGAAATATTATCTGAAAAAAGTATATGTTGAAAATCGATTTGAATTGCAGCACAGTGAAAATCCACTGTAATAATCGTTTGTTATTTGTTAAAGTAAACCTTGGCGTAACACGACGACACACGTATACACTGACGATATATGTATGCAGGTTACGTTTCGAAACGCCGAGTTTGTTTCTCGTGACTTTTCACATATTTTCGATTCGAACCTTGTAAAAATTCTCAAACGACGTTCATCGGGAAACAGGGCAGTGATCCAATGCGCAATTTTCCCGACAAATCCCTATAGAGACCCGCCAACAAAATTGCGCACGGGAAAGAATATTTTGTTGTTTGGGCGATCCAGCGCCTACCGGTTGAAAATTTTGCAATAAAAATAGTTAAACGGCGTAAATCGGTAAATATATCGTGGAGGCCGGTCGCGCGGCGTCGCTATAAAATCGTTATACGGATGTGGTAGGATCCGGGGCTCCCCGAAAAATGTCTGCACGGAAATTGGCTGACGGTTGATCCTAAATAAAGTAGTGTCTCAAGCCCCGTCTATTTTGTCCAAAATGCCTCGTGTTTACCAGAGAAGCATGCGAGAGCGAAACTGAAGGAAGAGGTTATTGAATTGGATACGCGTAGTAGGTGTGTATTTTGCTCGTTCTGGTGGAAAGTAGTTCAAGTTCGGATCTGACGAACTACGCTGTCTCGGGCGCAAAGGCACACACAAGCGTACCGCATACGAGCCTCGGAAAATTCACGCCAAGAGGAAACAACTGCCTCGTCTCGAGTTTCCGTTTTAATAGCGAGCCATCTAGTACCGCCAACGGATTCAATTTATAAGCCTGACATTGCCTCGCCGAAACGTAGCCCTCGAGATTTACATTTTCCGGATGTTCGCAAAAATCTAGCGAAGCCTTTTAATGAATTAATTTCGATAGGAAATAAATAAATTTGACGTTTTATCTCTCTCTCTCTCGCTCTCGCGGGATGATTCGCCCTCCTCTTGTCTCGTGAGCACAAGAGGTCCTTGAAATCGCATGATCCGACCGCAAGATCATCCTCCAGACACATTTATCAGCCATGCAGCTACGTTTTCCTCCCTCTAACGTTCTCACGAACGCAAAGGCCCTCTGCACGACAAAAGATTCCTCAATTTCTCAATCCCCAGCGGCCCTGCTCCCACGAGCCCCCTCGTCGTCGCAATCGTATACATCCGCGCTGCAATCCTATACACGCCCTCGCCGCTACGGGACTTTTGGCAAAGGGGTGTAAGAGAGATATGACTCGGGGAGAAGAGCCACGGGTCATCTCTCGCGTCAACGTTGTACCGAGCGCGAGATCGTGGGGGAATTAGACCGAAACGAGAAAGCCCTCCAAACTCAACTCCAGCTGAGCTTGACGCTGCGTTACGATGAATCCTAGAGATCGAAGAACGTGCAAATCGTCGGGAGAAAAATGTACGAGAACGGCCGCATTCGTGTCGATTGTCATGACAAACGAATTCTTTACAACCGATTGTCATTTGCCCGAATTAATTCCAAGCTTTCGAACAACCAATTCGAGCCAGCCGCGGTGCTCCGAGACATCTCCAGGGTGGCAAGCTTCGGTGGGCTAATTTTCCAGATGCCTATTTTCACAAGCCAATTTTCCAGGGACAAAAAACAGGTTTTTTCTTTCTATCGAGGAACAGAGGACGGAGGACGCTCCGCTAAAACGGACTGGCTCTGTACAGCCGAATGCGCCGAGATCTACCTACCAATGGAGCATCTTTCTCATCGAGATGATTGAATTTTTTAGGCTCGGAAAATGTGTCTCGCTTCGCTAATTGAATTCACCTCCTTTCATCTAGAATCAGGAGAGGAGCGAGAGTGATGGAAAGAGAGAGAGAGAGAGAGAGAGAGAGAGAGAGAGAGAGAGAGCAGGTAGGAGAGTAATCGATGACACTCGGTTCGACAAGATTCTTCGAGCCCAACAGCTGGCAAATGTTTGCATATTTACCTTTGGTGTGGGAGTGCAATGGCAAACATACGTATGTGGACGAATGGCGATTCAACTTGTGCAAATACATGTACCGAGTACAGATATTCAGACACGACGACAAATGCCACCCACACGTATATACGATTGTCATGAATTTAGGAGCATCCTCGCTAAGCTTACTTTCCTCATCCTCAACATTATCTCATCCCTCGTGTCTTTAAAAACTTGGATGTAACATTATTCATACGAAGCTTCTTTCGACGACCACCTTGCACCCCAAATTCAACGAAACCATTTGAAATTCTCGTTTTTTTCTTAAATCAGCCAAATGTCCTGCGACAGTCAACATCGCGTAGATAGAACGAGCTTCGTTGTACATAAAAATATAGGCAAACTGATTAAGTATTTTTCTTTTTGACAATTGTTTTGCAAAAATTTGCAAATTATTGGTTTTTATGGCGAGTGGGATGTGAAAATGTACTCGCTGTGTACGACATACGACGGGAGAATGCGAATATCGGAAAATAGAACGTGCCGGATACGTGAATAATTACTCAGCTCCCTGACGTGAATTCACTACCCATTTATACGGATGCCTGCGTTACGTGGATGAAATATACATTAATAATTGGGGAAAGCGTATATCGAAAAAGGAGAGACGTCGAGTCGTTTGCCCCGGAAAATTTAACAACCGCGCACAATCGTCGCCACTCGACCGATTAAATCAACGCGTCCCGAATCCAGTGAGCTTTTTTAGCGCAACCAATCCCCCCCCCCCCCCTCTCGAATGTAACGAAAATTCTTTTATTTTACACCGTGACGTCGATTAGCCTCGTTAATTAAATATCTGTCACGACTCTTCGCGATAGTTCGAGTAGCACCAATTTTGCACGATTATTCGAATGGAAAAAGTGGGTCAACGACGAGGAACGACGTGACAATTTTATCCGAACGGAAGATTTATTTTTCCCTTAATTTTTTTTATCGTCGAGAACTGCGCGACATACCGGCGACCGTAACGGGAATAAATTGTACTCTGGCGCTCTGAGATGCTGTTTTTGTCAAAATTTTAAAAATATAAAAATAATAAAATATTGTATTTCTTTAAATTAGGGGCGCGCGTATAATGTTGGAGAGCGAGCGAGTATAATTGGCATTTTGGTTAATTAACGAGAAATCCCCCCCCCCCCCCCCCTCCGCCCCTCACTTTCCCACGCCACTTTGCCATGTGACCGTGCAAATGTATTCGCCTGACTATCCTGTCGCGATCTTTTATCAAACGCGCGAAATTTTGGCGCATTGGACATTCAAAGCCGATTCTACCGTGATGTCTTGAAATTTTTCCTCGCGTTCTATCGGTACCAGATATCACTGTACACCGGTTTGAAGTTTCAACAAACTAAAAACTGCTCGGTAAACCCAATTGTATTTGTTTCGAAGAAGGATTTGAAGAAAAATCAAGTAAATTAAGATTTAAAATGCTCCTGAAGTTGGATTGCTACGGAAAAACTTTTTAATTTATTTCTTCTCCATTTTTGTCGCTATCCAAAATCTTGTTCGATACATTTGGGTTGTAGGTCTCTAATGAGGCTCTTAAAAAAACTTAGCCGTAGCTTCGATCGGTCGAACAAAAATTGACAACGAGACACAAATGATTTTCGTTTTGTCCCAACGACGAAAACTTCCATATCATTCGACTACCTTTCCAAATTAAAGTCAATTCTACCCAAGCCTGACCGAGTCAAACTCGCCCGAGGTGCTTGAAAAAAAAATAAAAAAAATTAAAAAAAAAACCCTAGCCGGTACACATTATTTCGATTGCATGACGCGAAAACGTGTCCCAGCTAGAGGTGTTTTTTTCAGCTATCCCAGCACCGTCGATTTGGAGTGAAAAATCCTATAGATTCCGTGTATGCATATTCAAGTTGACACATCGATAATTGAGCTCTCGCGTGCGTGTACGTCTGTGTACAGACGTTAATTTGAAATCACCATTCAATTACTTGCACGGCTTTTTAATTATTCGTCGTCCATTCGTTCTCAGTGCACCGGGTCCAACAGAAATCGGATATTAAAGCTTTTTGTCGACTAGACGAGAGTACCGACGAAATACCGAAGAAAAATGGACATCCCGAATAATATTCTCCAAGTTTGCATCCGCGTACTCGTGTGTCACTTGTAAATGCGAGGGACAAAAAAAAATGGATCATCCGCCGTGAACGTGAAGCAAAGAATTTTGTCTCGGCAAAAGGGTGAAGAGAGACGCAAGAGCAAAGAATCGAGCAAAATAAAAATAAATGCAAACAACACTGGAGGGCGCGCGCGACCGTCTTCGGTGTCGAGCGGCATTGGCCTGAGCCAACACTCCGATGGGTGACCGCTCGCCGATAGGAACGCGCAACTGACAACGAAGATCGTAAGACGCGATCGAAACGTATGGACTTTTGGAAGCCAACGAGAAAATGGAACGGAGCGCGTAAGCTGACTTTTTCGTTCGCAACCGGGAGAATCACCCGTGCAGAAATTGCCGTACCGATATCGCGTATCATGTTTGAATGTTCATTTTTTTTATTTATTTATATGGTACAAAGGGAAAGAAAGAAAGAGAGGGAAAGAGCGGAGCAAGATAGTCGTATCAAGGATGGGCTATCGATCTTCGTCCTCGCATCGAGGTTGCATGCTGTACTGCTCAGTTCGTTTTTTCCTCTCCCTCTCTCACTCTCTCTCTCTCTCTCTCTCTCTCTCTCTCTCTAGCTCTTGCTTGCATGCATATATAGGATTTATAATGCTTCGTGCCTATCGCTATACAATTTGCAGCCGCCGATCCGGCCGACGTCGCGGTCCGTATCGAGTAGCAGATTCGTGTCGTCTATGAATAGATATCCTATTTCGAATCTGCCGTAACACATCGCGAGAAAGATGGACACGAATAAGTTACAGATACATGTATATCTTATATTTGTCTTTTCGTTTTTTATGTGCTTTCTCTTATTATTAGCCCCCCGCCCCCTTGTTCCCGTCCGCCCCGACATGGATTTAATCCCAGAAGTATTTTAGGTCTTCTTCGGTTTTGTCGATAATTAACATATTTGGTACACCCTGCACGAAGCGGTTTCGTACAAGGTGCATAAAAAATGCAAACATCAGGCTACACAATTGATAACTTTTCGAGTACAAAATGTCGAATTGTAACGATAACAATAAGTTATTAAAAATAAACGCTGCGAGGAAAAAAATTTCTACGGACCTGCAAGCCCATTTTTGGTACGTGAAAAAAGCGTCACGTTCTTCCAGCCATTGTTTGCGCTCGGGAAAGAAAAATGTGTTCAGATTTAGGAGAAACATGCCAATTTACAGATGATAACCTTTTATCCGGCAGACCGAACACTGATCAGGCGTCAAGTCTCCATCGTTGAAATGCAGTTCCCGGTACCATTGGGCCAATACTTGGATGGGCAACCGCTTACGACTGTCCCCAAACAAAGTCCAAGTAACTTTGGTAAGAAAATAAATTGGCAAATAATTTGATTTGGTTCAATGATAATACGTTTTTTGAAGAATTGTGGTGTTTTTGATTGAGAGGTGCGAGTCTGTTCCAACGCGCGATGCACCCCCGAACCACCAGCGCCGCTCTGGTGGAGACTTCCGCGTATGACGAAAAAGGCTACGCGAACAATCCTTCCGGAGAGACACACGTTCGGGGGGGGATGTATACAGGTATAAAAAAGGGGACGAGAATCGTGGCCAGAATGGATTTTCGAATCCGCGCGAGCGAATCGTCGGCGAGAGACTAGGTCGAGGCGCCGCACGAAAATATCCTGGAATAAAGATATCTCGCGGACATATTCCCCGCTACCGGAAATGTTCTCTAGTTCAATCTCCACGGTGTAAAATTGATAAATCATATTACGTTTTTATGAGCTTTGTTGAGCTTCGATATCGGATACAAATGACGGGACGGTATAACCCAAAGTTAAACAAAAAAAAGACAAAACAACACATATTCGGCAAAATTAAAACTGACGTAAATAAAAACAACGTAAGAACAACGAATGCAACGATTTTTTTATTTCTTTATTTTTATTATGATAAAAAACGGATGAAACGAATCCGTCAAAGAGAAATTTTATGCAGTGAAAAAAAAATTAATTTTCGTTGCGTTCCAAAGATGCAAACTTGGAGATGATTTTTTTTTTTCACGGGAACGACAACACACGATTCTTCGTACGTGCTGTGAAGAAAAGTCGTTGAGAGTAGAGAAAAATCTGTCAATTTCACTCTCACAAATTTACCCCGTATAAATATATGTATTTGGAGAAAATCCAATTAACCAGGATACCCGGTTTTCATCGCTCCATCGATACAATCAACGAGCCAATCTCTATGAATAACGAAAATGAATATTGTTCCATGGGTAGATAGTTTCAAAAGGGTCTAAATTTATAATGAAATAAATCCAATAATTTAATTGTACGAACGAGTCGATAATTCTCTTGTCCGAGTAATTGATAGATTATTGTTACTTAGGGCGAATCGATAGTAATTCGCCTCGATACGTCTCCACTGTGCATAGTTAGAAATTAATAGCATCAAGTAGTATAATTTAATAGGAATAATTCGAGGGAGGAGGGGTGCGCGCTAACGGTTGATCGCTCATTCCGAATGTATCAAGATGGACCGATTGAAATACTATACTTTACGTATAAAATGGAAGTGCACGCGAGGTGAGAGGGGGAAGGGAGATGTGGGAAATAGCAAGGGAATCCAGAATCCTCGGGGAAATCGAACGCCACGAGTGAGCTAGTATTTTTCTACTTGTCTCTACGTTGAATCGGTGAGGTGCGTTGGCTGCGAGTACTTGAATTTTTAATCCTTCCAGATGGAACAAGGAACCACTGAACGAGACGAGAGATGCACTTAAAGATTGAATTATTAAAGACGAAACACGCTCGCGCGGCACTCACAGAGTCTCTCTGTTACACCTATATCTGTCATTCTGCCATCATCGAAATATTCCAACATATATATCGAGATTCCACAAGAGTTAATTTTCATCAAATATTAACATAATCTACAATATCCACAATTTTATTTTATCGCTGGCTGATGCGAACATACAAAATAAGAAAATAGGCCGATACAAATCATTTTTTTCAAATATTATTTCTATTTGATCGCGAAATTCTTGTACGAACCTATAGAGACGAGAAAATAAATGAATGTATTTTCATAGTTGTTCAAAAACGGAATTGACTTTACCATCGTTATCTTACGAAATTGTAAAGATTGCCGTATCAAAGATAAATTTGAAAATAATTTTTTTTTATAACAAATAAATATACGAAAAATTTGTCAACAGATTGACAAGAAAATATGCTCCCAAAGTTTGCTTTGCTCGAATTTTCTTTCACCACTTTGAACTTTAATTCGCAATTTGCAGATTGCAATAAAGATATTGTAAAAATTCATCCAATTGAAAGAGTTAGAATGGACGATTTTTGTGAAGCGACAGATCGCCCACTGCGTTACAGCGCACTAATTTCTCATGGCTTTTTCTCGAAACTCTTTTGAATAAGGCTATATAAGTCGTATCGCAAAATATATCGGTCCGATTCACTTGAGAGCCGAACGGAACATAGTTTATAACATTTCCTATCGTATGACCGGATGATGTTTTTCACACGTTCATCCATTTTTTATTAACAAATAATTACAATTTTTTTTTTTTTTTTTTTTTTTTTTTTATAAATAGAAAAGCAAACGTTTCTTTCCTACAGCTTGCCATTTTCGTAATGGTCAACATTTATAAAAAGTATCCGGTAATACGAAAATTTTATTATTATTCTGAAAGTAAATTTTTTTTAGGTTTCATTTGAGATGAGCCTAGTTGCCAGATTACCGATTGGCGATGCTGCAACCGCGGCACTTTCTTTAAATAATATTAACTTCATTGTTTATCAATGTGTTTCTATAAAAATAAAAACAGACAAAAAATATTGTGAAACGACCTGTTTTTAGGGAGGAAGGGATATTTACGGTCTTAGCGTCATTTATGATAACTGGCCATTTTAAACACCGCAATTGCCGTTACAATTTTATCCAGAAAAAAAAACATTAAAATCTACCCAATTTATCTGAGTTTCTCAAGAAAAATCGTCTATTCGGCCAACATAAAGAATCCACGTCTTCGATTAACGTACAACTCTTCCATCCACGTTCGCTCTAACTTTTATGGGACGTATCCGCATCCTCAGAAAAATCGCAATCTCTAAACATTCGTATGGTATGTGCATTCCTTAGAACAGTGCACACCAATGGATGGCCTTCTAAATACGAAAAGCTGACATTTTTTTCTCGATCAGCAAAGTTATTTAATGTTATGGCACATAAAAGCTTATATTACTGAAAGTAAAAGCGAAAAAAAAAGAAATGCATTCCAAGCCTCGTTGAACGTCATCCAATGTTTAACTTAAATTTTTACACCCGCTTGGCGGAAGCATCGAGCCCCCCCCCCCCCCCCCCCCCCGACCGCGTACTTTCCCTACGCAGAGCGACGGGGAGTCGTTCTTTTTACCTGATGAACGTAGAGTCCGCAGCAGGACTGGACGGTCTCGGTGACGAGCTCGCGGTGGAAGCTGAATTCGTTTCCTCCACGTCCATCATCGTTCATGCCGGCCCGAGATATTTTATTTATTCCGATATGTTTTGCTTCCTTTCCGTTCTTGTCGCAGCGAGCGAAAACGTAACGAAAGAAAAAGATAAAAAACAACTTGTCCACGACGTTCGAACGAGATTCTAATGTGTGCGAAAGGGTCGAAAAGTTTGGGAGAATTTGTTTTTCGCCTGTAAAGCGCGACTGGCCGGATAGTTCGCGAAGCTTTCGAGTCGGGGGGGGGGGGGGGGGGGGGGATAGAACAAAAGTGTCAACGAATGCTGGAGGTTTTTTTTTTTAATTGCGCTGAGCGAGGGCACGGCACACAGTGTGTTTTATTGCTTAGCGACGCTCGGCAGTGACTTGTCGAACTTACGGTACGATCGGAGGGGCGAATGTTCGTCAACGAATGATTAAAAAAAAAACGATTACTCGCGAAACATTCTTGTGACGTAAAATTTCGTTTGTCGTGTCACGATTAACACGACGATACACGGGGGTTGTTACGGGCGAGAGGGGGATTTTTCGAATCTCACGCCCGTCCGCGTGCGCGGGCTTACGGGAAACAACTGACATACGACGTTTTCCCCCCACAAATACCCCTCTCTCGGTATCGGCGAAAAGCATCCCCTTGCCGAGGCTCTCCCCCCCCCCGCCCCTGCCGGTGAGGACGCAAGCGCGAAAAGAATGTTGCCCATCTCGGCCACACGGGAGGCGGGGGCGTGAATAGCGCCGAGGGACGCTGTACACCTGCTCGAGCCACCCTCATCGTTAAAGCTGCCCGAATCTTACGAACCTTCCTTGTTTTACCCACCGATTTATACCGGCCAACGCGACTAAACACACTCTTTTCGAAATCTCGATTCTTTCGACCATTGGGAACCTTGGGAAGCGGCAAAATTGGCGGGTCGAAAACGAAAAGACCGAGGATGACAGCCGCGTGAGAGAATATTTTGTACAGAGCCGAATCAGACGTCGCAAGCACGACGAAGAGAAACCGAGACGCGTTCCGAAGAGTATGCGGGCAAAAAAATACGATTGTTCGAATGAATAATTAGTGATTAGGATAGGCCAGAGACATTTAGGATTATGGACGCGTTGGAATAAGTTTGCAAACAGTTCTCACGCATCAACAGGTATATTGGGTATAGAGCCTCCGACATTACGCGGATGCGTTGGTATTGTGGAATATTTTTTTTTTTAACACGATAATAGACTTATTGCTCCGCGGGCAACGCACCGAGTCCCGAGTTGGACCTGGGAAACATTCGCACCTAACCCCAAGGGTTAGGTTCGATCGTGGCATAGACCGGAAGAATAATGCGGGGCAACACTCGAGGCTTCCGACACACCACATCGGCTGTCGGCCAGTCAAAAAACGGCGAAAAAAATGTTGAAATCGCTCTGCGATAGCCGCTCCCTGAAGCCAGATATAATATTATTATTCTTGCTCTTTTCGCCGATATTTGAGATCGCGGACCTGGAGTATGGAATTGTAAGGCGGCTTTTCGTCACGGCCTTTGAAGCGACCAAACTCTGTCTCTCTGCGACAGGTATTTCCTTCAGCTCTTCCAAGTGCTGAAAAAAAAGGTCGGTAGAGACGGGATGAGGAGAGTAACGAATAAAAGACGCGTTTGGTTTTTCACTTAAAATGTATTTGGTCGAGTTTGCCTAAACGTCGGACACCGTACGTTCCCGCGAAGAATGGTACTCGCGAGCGAATGTTTCGCCCACGAGCAGTGGAAATATGAGAGACGCCTCCGCGTAAATCTGTCGAGAGAAGGAGAATAAAAGAGGAAGCAACGTTGAAAGCAAGTTGAACGAATGCGAGGCAGTTGCGGTGTGGATATTTCACGGACAGAGAAGAAGCAGCAGCAACGGGATTTTGCTAACTTACCAGCCTTGCCAAAATGCGACTGCCGTTAAATGACAAAGTTACCAATGAAATACCTGCTGCTGCTCCTGCTTTGAACCTGCTCGCACGAACCTTGACTGGCGCGGCGTCCTTGCGAATTTTGCCCCAGGAGATCGCTTCGTCGGGCCGGGCGCCACTGTCGCTACCGTCGAATTCCGAGGCGGTGTTCAGGAAAACCGCGAAATCGGCGCCGTTTCTCTGAAAAGTAACATTCTCATTTCGCGATTCTAAGCGCAACGCGACCTCTTCGCTCGCCAGACATTATTGCTCGCACCATCAGATTCGCGTTGCAAATGTGGTGCTTGACGAGACCTCCGCCGACTATTATCATCCCAGAGTTAATCGCCTTCATCGCCATTGTGTTGAGCCGTCTGAGATCTACGGACGACAAAGAAATTTGAATGAAGGATGCGTTCCAACGATTCGGAGGATGCAGGGGAGCGATACGATCCGAGACGAAAATAACCGAAATTAGCCGAAATTTTTATTTCTCCGATATATGTGCCGGACGTAGAGTGAAATGAGTCTCGAGTGGCATCGCGTGTAGACGGGCCCTCGAAAATCCCGTTAAACGCTTTTTTTCTTCTTTCGATTATTGTTTCACTTGTCTGTTGATATTCAAGGTTAACAGGGCAGAAGTCTCGAGAGCGAGGACAAGCCTCTGCGACTGCGGCACTTTTCGCAAGAAATGAGACGCCTACCCGAGAGTATGTCGACGATCAAGCCGGGATTGCTGTAGGAATGGAAAAACATCATGTCCCCGAGGCTGCCGTCGGTCAACGCGGGACTAAACACTGGAATTTTGTTCTTCGCTGCCCAGTAGTAAATCGATTCCGGATTGTCGATCTCCTCGCCCAGTCTCGTTATAACTTTCGACGGGGTCCATACGATTCCCTGATAGAGACGATAACTTTCAACATTTATCCATCCCCGATGTAGTCTTTCGCTACTCGAACGCGCGCGCCGACGCTCGTACAGTTTTGTCGGACGCGGGACAAGTCGTGGCGAACCTTTTCTTTTTGCTCCTTCGTCATGG
Organism: Ophion ventricosus; assembly: GCA_963932345.1. Classification (NCBI taxonomy): domain Eukaryota; kingdom Metazoa; phylum Arthropoda; class Insecta; order Hymenoptera; family Ichneumonidae; genus Ophion; species Ophion ventricosus. Next base: position 30,884,570 of record OZ010717.1, on the reverse strand, counting down.
CGTCCAACTTGGGCATTATCCATTCCTCGAAGAGACAGTAATTGTCGTTGGGCATCAGAAGATTACCGATCCTGTTGATTCCCCGCTCCCTCAGGCGTCTTCCCGGCATTTCAAAATCTCCTATGTAAGTGGGGGCGAGGCATTTGATCAGATCTTCTTCCACGCCACCCGCCGATGCCACTATACAGTCGACCTGAACCAATCGACGCGCCCAAACGGTTGTAAAATAACTTGGTTTTTTCAACGAATGTACATATTTTGACAATGAAAATTCATATTCTTCCACGCTACTGTAAAATAATTCATTTCTACAAGGAAAATGCGTTTGTTTCGCAATGAATATGGGTATTTTAATAATTAGCATACACGTTCTCGCAATGGAAATGCATAGGTTTGTAAAAAAAATTTTCATTTTACGCGACACCGTCGAATAATTTATTCTGATAATGAAAATGGATATTTCCATATTTGTCTGTAAAAGTTTAACATTCTCTACAATCGACTCGACGATAAACCAATCGTCGAAAGTAAGCAATTGGAAAATTTGGTAAACGAGAGATCCGGCGCGGCCCGCGAACAGTTTGCCGACCAGAGTCTCCGATGTCCAAAATTGGGAACGCTAGCCTCTTACCATCTTGTGCTGAACGAGAAATCTAATCGTATCTCTAACTCCGCAGGACGCCATGTTAGAAGTGTAGCCTAGAAATATCGTGCAGGCACTTTTCCTCTTAATAAATTCGTCCTGTTCCGACCAGTCGATCTGTTCGTCGTTCAGCGGTACTTTGCGGGCCTCCAGCATTTTCCGTATCTCGCCAACGGCCAGGCCAAAGTTCGTCGCCTGAAAGCCCGAGTGTGCGTAAGTCTGAAAAAGCTCGTGATAGTCGATCCCTTTGTTCCAATCGTAGCCTGGAAATAAAATGGAGCGATCGTCGTTACGATCGATGTTTTTTCATCGGACGCGCAACTACCGTAATAAGGTTGGCGGTGCGAAGAATGCCCAGGGAATAATAATATATTTTCTTAGCCGCATAGCTCGGCGTACGTCGCGTAGACGACGCAGCTCAACCTTTTACTGTGGGTGTCTCGTCGGGCAGCGGCAGACTGTGAACGAGAACCGCAGTCTTCGGGAGCTCGGGTAACTGATCGCAAGATTCATCTTGCTCGTCGTCCAGCATCTTCGCGTCTATTGATTTTCAATATTATCCTTGGCTGGAAAAAAATGGAATTCTAGAAATAATACTTGGCGCCTTGCGGAACAAACTGCGTTGAGCTCGAGGAAAAATTGTTACTATTGTTACGAGCCGCGTAATAGCTTGTAACGCGCAACTGCGAGATCATTGGAATACAATCGTTTGTTTGTCAATGTTTGTTGACACGGGAGAGAAGAATCGCGACGACAAATATAACCCGCGAAATACTGCCGACTGACAGAACGACGTCGCGTGTCGTCTGCTATTCAACAGTCGCGAAGGCATTCGTGTGATGGCGATGGACGCGCGCGCAATGACGGGAAGGGCTCGAATGTTTGGCTTCCGCTTCCGTTTTTTCGAATTTCTCATTTCTGCACGCATACGTATACATGCGTTATATGCCGCACTGCGGCGGATCTATGTTTCAACTGAGAAAACATTTATAAATTTGTAAAATTCGTGAAATATAATGTGGGTATGTCGGTGGGTAGAAAAAAAATGCGCACAGGGCTACGTAAATGATGAGAACGAATGAGAGTCTGCTGCGAACGAAAAGAAGAATAATCAACATCGTACTGCGTTACTTTGATATCGAATATCATGTTCCGATCGATACGGACTTAATAATCGTCGTGCGTGCTCGCAACGTACGTTAAATATTCATATTTAATGGGCTTACGTTGACCTTGCACATGCCCTTGAAGCATGGAGTTCTCTCCGAGAGATGCGAAAAATTCACATCGTGGACGCGAGTCGCTGCTGTCGCATCGAACCGCAATCGCCAGCTGACAGTCCACTCCGTACTCCTGTGACAGCTATCGCGTGTCATAACCTCAAGAAGTAAGGAGAAATGGTGATATACGGTGTTTACATCGTCTCGAAATCCGGCGGTCTGATATTCAATCATGATCACAACGTGCCCAAAGTGGAGAACGAGAAAACTTTCGCGTATCCTCTTGACATCAAATTGACATACGAGAACAAGAAGATCGTCGTGGCGTTTGGCCAGAGGGACGGGATCAACGGTGAGGGCTACCAAAATTCTATCACTCGTGTTTGTTGCACGAGGTAAGCCTCGAAACAGCAGCAATTCCGAAGTAAAATTCATTTTCCCTCTCGCTTCTTCCAGTTGGTCACGTTCTGACGGCCGTCAACGGCAATCCCGTGGTCGGGCGAGAACTCGAGGACGGCAGGGACGTCCTGGACATGTTGGAGCGGTCGAAAAACTATCCCCTCGCCTTGAAATTCAGTCGCGCCAAAATGACGACCAATGAGAAGATATTTCTCGCTTCTATGTTCTATCCGTTATTCGCTATAGCGAGTCAACTCAGCCCCGAACCGCGTTGTTCCGGAATCCAAGTCCTCGAGTCCGACACTTTCAGACTCTACTGCTACCAAACTCTGACGGGAGTGAAATTCATGCTGGTCGCGGAACCTTCCCAGCCGGGCATGGAAATTCTTTCCAAAAGAGTTTACGAACTCTACGCCGATTATGCCCTGAAAAATCCTTTTTATTCCCTCGAAATGCCCATTCGGTGCGAACTATTCGAAACGAACTTGCAGGCTCTATTGGACACTGTGGAGAAGTCTGGCATCGGCGGCGTATGATCGTTCCCTCGAATGGCGCGAGTCGGAGACGTTTCTCGATAATTGTACAATCGATATATGTGTAAATATATATATATATATATAAGAAAATATTTCAAATTAAGTTAAAGAACAATTGTCTTTTGGTTGTCGCGCGTCACTGCTACATCACGATCCCTCATTCGTATAACTTTGCGTAAGCATTCGTCGTGCTCTCTCTCTTTCTTCCACCTTCCTTGCGCTTCTCTCGGATTAGCATTTTTACGGAACTATATTCCAGGACTTTGTCACGTCTGGTTCTGGAAACTGCGGAGAAGAGAAACGATAATGCGCCGGATATGAAAAACTCTCAGCCACAGGGTTGTTACCTTTTGCGTCAAGCCGTCGGTGCAAGCCATACGAATGCGGGCAACCGTCGCGGGGGAATCCAGCCTAAAATGTCCGGTAATATTCATATCTTTGCGCGCCGCTCCGATCGCTTCCTTGATAGCGAAGAAGGCGGAACTCGCGAGGAAGAGCGGCGGCTCCCCGACAGCCTTGAGGATAAAAAATAGACATCGGCTTTATCTACGTGACGTTTTTGAGAAGTTACGATACCGTGGCTATCGTAGGAAGAATTATACCGCAGAGGGCTTCCAGAAATAACTAGCGTTCTGCCAATTTGTACGGGAAGAATGTTGAAAAAATGTCTTCACCCTCTTTTTCATATACGCTCGGGGGAGAAATTGTAAATTTTTAATAACAGGCTTCGCTGTTAAACGGTAAGGAGGGAAAATGACGCAAGCGTCGGTACCTTGGACGAGTATACGGCGCGAGGATTGGAGGCGTTTTTGAGCAGCGAGACGTTAAATTCCTGAGGTATGTCCGCAAAGCCTGGTAGCTTGTAGGCCCCGGGTCCTCGACTGTACATAGTCCCGGTGGGCGAGTAAACGAGCTCTTCCAGAGTGAATAGACCGTAGCCTTGCATAAAAGCACCCTCAACTTGGCCAATGTCTATCGCCGGATTCAAGCTGTTGCCCAGATCCATTACAATGTCGGTTCGCAACACCTGCGCAATGATGAAAAATCTATGGTTTGGATAATCATCGGGATAACGTCGAGACTCGAACGATTCATCGAGGATCCGACGAGAGAAGGTTGAGTCGGTCGAAACGAGTTTGGCCGGATGACTAGCGGCCGAACGATCGTCGCTCGATCAAAGTGGTCGAATTAATTGATTTAATCATTGTTAAATTGGTAAATTCTTACTCCCGGAATAGCCACAAGACTCGGGCCGCGCGATAGTAGCCGAGAAAATGTTGGCGCCATTCGTACATGCGAGGTAAAAAAGAGAGGAAAACGATTCGCACGATACCTGATGATCGCCCGTTAGACAATCGATCTCGACCTCGGTACAGGCCACCCCGCATGTGTAATAATTGAAGGGATGCCCGGAATTAGTCTCGAAGGAGTATCCGATATCCGGAGTTTTGTAAAATCCCGTAGCCGAGAGACTGATTCTCTCAAAGTACGCCTTCGAGACCCAATTCTCCCAAGTATCTTTAGGATTTGCGTCGACAATGTGTTGTATGCGTCGCATTATTTTGTTGCACGCATTCTGAAAGGAACGAACGAACGAATGAGTAAAGTTTCAAAGGTTCAGGCGTGACTTTGGAATATAAAAGAAATGCGAATTACCATAACGGCCATTCCATTGAGATCAGACCCGGCACTCGCTGCAGTTGCCGACGTATTTGGTACTTTGTCAGTGGCCGTTTCGGAAATGTGAATTTTGTCGGGATTCACCTTTAATATTCTGCTCGCTACCTGTATCATTTTCGTGTGAAGCCCTTGGCCCATTTCGGTGCCACCGTGACTTATCAGCACCGAGCCGTCGGTGTACACGTGAACGAGAGCGCCACCCTGATTCAGGAACAATGCCGTGAACGCTATACCAAATTGTGTCGGGATCATCGCGATACCTCTTTTCTTGTAGCGTTGCTCTCTGGGAACGAAAAACAAACAACAAGAAAAAAAACGGGACAAAATCTTGCGGTCCCTCGCGATTTCGCGTAACGTTTGTATCGCGTTCGCGGCTCGTCGCGACGGCGCCCCACTCACCTGTTGTACCGTTGGACCGCTGCTAATCTTTCGTTGTAATTTGCGGATGACGTGCACTCGGCCCAACAGCGCCTCAAGGAACAATTTTCGAGGGGCTGATTGTAGTGCGTCACATCACCTTCCGAGTAAAGGTTCAGCTCTGATAACTGTAAACATTTTCACATTTATTTTTAATCATATTTTCCGAAGAAATTGGTCAGGAAGGATTGCTGGCCCGCTTCATCGTTCAATGAGTTTCGTTGGGTTTGATCTACATTTGATCTTGATAAATCGCTCAAGGCTCTGGAACGCTGTGGCTGTCTGAAAAAATGTCTGACCCTCGGATGCAGTCTGTAAAAAGCTGAAGGTTGTTTAATTTGCGGTTTTGTACCTCGTTCGAGTATTTCATACAAAGAGTAGAGAGCGTTTGTAATAATAACCGCCGAGCTGCTGGTACTTTCTACCACGAACCGTTTACCACGCAACTCTTTCCGAATTATATCAAATTAAAGAGCAAGTTTCGGAAAACTCATCTACTTTTATGCCTAAACATCGGTATAAAGGAAGTTTTTTAATATATGGTAAATTCGCACAATAACAAGTCGTTTTTCGTTGTTGACTCTTTCGACTCTTTGTTTTTGGGAATTTTCCGAAACTAAAAAATGCCACAGTTAATACTCGGGTATAAAAGTATATATAATAGAAATGAACTTGGTTTCGTTGTTTCGGACAATGGAATTGCGAGAAGAATCGTGGAGAATTGCGAGGATATCTGAAAAAAAGGACCAGCAGCTCAGCACCCTTGGCCTCTCACGTTTTCCGATGTCTTTTTCATTATTATAATTATTTTATACTTGTTATAATATACTCAAATACAGTGGAAAGCCACAAATGAATCGCAAGTTGTTGTTTGAACAAACTTGGAAATTACATACTTTTTCAGGCCGTCGCGTTCCAACCACCTTAAAATATTTCGATAAAATGCGTTGAAGATGTGCGTCAATGCGAGTTTGACGACAAGAAATCGATTCGATCGTTCTTGAGCGTAGCATACCTTGGCGACTTCGATTCCAAGATAATTAGCAACGTCCCACATAATGTTTTCAGCGGCGAACATTCCTTGGGGTCCGCCGAAGCCCCGAAAAGCCGTGTTTGACGGCAAGTTCGTTAAGCATCCGTATCCGTAAACATCCACTACTGGCACCTTGTAAGCGTTTTGGAAGTGAAACATGGCCCGTTCCACAACCGAGCCCGACAAATCGAAGGAGTATCCGGCGTTGTTGTAGATATAAATCTTGACGACCCTGAGCAATCCCTCGTTGGTAAAGCCGACTTTGTATTTGAACATGAACGGATGACGACCACCGGTTATCATCATATCCTCGTCCCGATCTAACATGCAACGTATCGGTTTGCGCAATCTGTTTGACAAACGTATCAATCGATCGTTATTTTATTGGCGATGACGACGACGACGACGATAAGATTCATTACGGAGCCGTAATTGGTTCATCGAAATATAAGGTGTATAGGTACTTGTACGCAGCCAACGCAGCTGGCAAAGCGACCAACATCCCGCGCGATTCTTTGCCTCCGAAACCTCCACCGAGACGTTTAACGCGAACGTTCACCCTGTTTATCGGTATACCAAGAACGTGGGATATGAGCTTCTGTAGCTCCGAGGGATGCTGCGTCGACGAATAAACCTCCAACTCATCGACTTCCTTCGGGACTGCCAGCGACGCGTGAGTCTCGAGATAGAAATGCTCCTGCCCGCCCATTCGGACTTGACCCTCGAGAATGTGTTCGGACTCGGAAAAGGCTTTTTCGACGTCCCCCTTAACGATGCGACGTGGCGAACCCGGGATGAACGAGTTCGCCTTTATGGCGTCCTAAAAGGGAGGATGCGACATTTTCATTTACACAGGACGATTCAACACGACCCTCAAATATGTATTTGTGTAAAACAAAATTGAATTTAGCAGGAAGGTTTTTTCTAGCATTTGCGAGGTTGTCTGAATAAATAAAATTAAAGTAAACGAGACGATTTTAGCAGTTCGAAGAGTTGTCGATAAACTAGGCACTCGAGGGAATCTACTACATTCAAATCCGCGAGAACTTGGAAATATAAAAAGCAGCTCAAATATTTTTCACGCATTCTTATTAATATAGAAGAAATTATTTGTCAACTAGCATTTAACGGAGTCGTTTTTGTTGATGCTTCATCTCGTTTGAACGATGAAACGATAAAAAAACAAAATTATGGAAAATTGCCCTAGTATTATTAATATTTCGTTAAGAGATAGCGTTCTTAAAAAAATCGTCCGTCGGATAGACGATATATATATATATATATATATATATATTCACGAATAAATTTCCTTTCGTCGGTTCGGGCCAACCAGATAGATGATAGAATTACGTTCACGACCCGACCGCTCGCCTTTCCCACGATGTCAAATACCTTTTTCAATTATCTATATTCTCTCTTGAAATGTAGTAGGTATCTTTGTTGATATGTACACTGATGGCAAACAAAAAATTAAGTGAATAGCGCGAGGAATTTTCCCATAATTATCTCTCAAAATTACCATGAATTTTTGCGACGTTATACTCTACTGTTCTCCCTCAATCGGTCGCAATCTTTGAATCAATAAAATAGAGATCTCAGACTCGGCTGTGGGTCCTGAATGGATCTGTGCTCTGCTACTTTCGCTAAAAACGTATCCGTTTTTAAAAGAAACATTTCAAACTAGTCTCTCCTGTTAGAGCTGTTTCGCTTTTGCCAATCTACCTCGAGTTCCGAGGAATTAAAATAACCACGATTTTTCTATTCGCCTCGAAGGTTATTGATTTAATGAAATTTTTTTTTTTTTTTTTTTTTTCTTGTTGTTTGTTTTCGGATCTCTGCTTTCGAGTACCTCGATGGTGACGATTAAAGGCTGAAGCTCCTCGTACTCGACTTGCACCATCCTCGCTGCTTTTTGCGCGGTGGATTGGTCAACGGCCACAATCGCTCCTATCGACTGTCCTTGACTGGTCACCTGGAAATAATTGCACCGTCTTTTCGTTGCTCGATCATAGTTCTCTCGCACGATGGTGCGATTACCTTCTTCGACACGAATACTTCCTCGTCGTGTATGATCGGCCCGAGCCATCTCTCATGGTCGGGAATGTCCTCGGCACTGTAGAAAGCGACAACGCCGCCGAGAGCCAGCGCTTTCGAGGCATCGATCCTAACTATATTCGCGTGAGCTTTCGTCGACGGTACAAGAGCCATGTACAGTTCACCAGACATTTGGGGGATATCGTCGCAGTAAACGGCTTCACCGGTCGCCTGTTTGTAAGCACTCGCGTGGATTATCGGTCTCCCTATAAGGTCGTCGGGATCTTGATCCTTCGGGGCCTGCAATAGCCCAATTATTATTTTTCCCACGAGCTCCTTCCTGGGAGAACCTTTTTCATCTTGTATTACCGATAAACGGAAAAAGCTGGATTTTTTTTCCAACTAGAATATTATCCGAGTATTTTCAACCTACCACTTGATAATATTGAGAGCTTTTCGGCGGTACGCAACGAAAGCCTTCCGAAGCCGAAAGCAACTCACGAGGTAGCGCTTGCAGTCCCGGTAAGTCTCGGTGCATTTGTTTTGTTATTTCGATGAAAGCTTTGAAAAACAAGCTGCAAAGGACATATTATCGTCAGTCCAATGGTCGTTCCACGATTACCGAACATTATTCCTCTCTATAAGGGACTCAAAGCTCCGTTCGAATTAAATCATCCCAGAGGAATGAAAATCAACAGTCCAGTGAATTAATTGCAACCAAGGTGAAAAGGAATTCAGCATTTAGCAATGTCGTAGAGTTAATTTCGTTTACAATCGAGGAATTCTTCGAAGAAGGTTTTTTTTTATAAACCCAACTCATACTCGCTCATACGGGTTTCGCGAGCTTGCCTTCTCGCTCTTTCAAATAACTCGTATACACATTCTTCAACGGAGACTTGTTCTTCGGTCGAGTTACATACCTCAGGGTTAAGGAGCGACGATAATGAACTTGTCCACCTGGAACATCGTCAGCCAAGGGGAATTCTTCTATCAGAGATTGATAAGTCGACTCCAACATTTCGCTCTCCCACTTTCTGAAATAAATGGTTTGAAAAATCATCATATATATCGGTTTTCTCGAAAGTATGGTTTACGACGAGTCGTATCTCAAAATCTATTCGTCCGATTCACATGCAATTCGGACGGAGCGTAGTTTTTAAGATTTTTTAACCGTACGACCCCATATGATTTTTCGATATGTATATCCGTTTGTTCGTAACTCAAGTTTTATTATTATACTGGAAGTGCACTTTTTTTCAGACCACCCTTCATTGTTTATCAATATTTTTAAATGGAAAAAAGGTGGTCAACCTTGTCAAGACTATGTATGATCTGTGTGTAAAATCCCGAGCTTGTAATCCCAGTGGCCTCGTAGGAAAAGAAAATTTTAATTCCAGCTGTTTGTTTGGGTAGCTAACGCAGCTTGCCCGTTTAACAATGACATTTATTTCTACGAACGAATATATCTACCGTTGATCAAATTAATCGGTCTTTGCTTCATCTTACGTAATTAATCTCGTTGATTCTGACTTGCTGTTTCAATATTTGAAAATAACACGAGATATTTAATTTTTGATGCCCTTAGCGCAAGCATCGTTCGATCTTGCCGTTATTTGTGTGTGTTAAACGGCTCAAATTCACCGAACGTACTTTCCGATCATGCGGCGGCAGGTGTCGACGGCCAATTTTGTTGTGGGTGCCATTCCTCCGTAAGCCAAACGAGCTTCAACGATCTCGTTCGAGTAAGGCTTGAACGTAACGTTCAACGCCATATTGACGATCGCTATATCGTCGTCCCTCCTCTTGGCCTGTTTGTAAGCGACAAAGTACTGCGAAGATTTCGCGTACGGAATGTCCACGGAGAGCAATACCTCGTCCGGTAGAACAACGTTGCGACGATAACCCACGAAGAACGTGTGATCGAGTGGAATAATTCTCGATTCCCGAGCGTGACTCGAGACCGTCAATTTGGCACCGGCCGCCATCAGTACCGGCACTTGATCCGATATTGGACTTCCGGTCATTATGTTTCCTCCGATCGCCTGGCGTTATACGAATTCTGGGTTAATCGATATCCCATATCGTGGATGCGTGAATACGAATAATAATATTATTATTAATGACTTATTGTTCCATTATTTGTCAAGTATTATTACTATTTATTGCGTATGAATTGCTGTTAGAAACAAAAAGAATTTCAGACGCGAACTCACCGCCACGTTCCTAATTTGCTTCCCGGCGAACCAATGCATCATGTTCGCAACCTCGGCGAATATCCTCGTTCGGAATTCTGCAATAAAGAAAGAAAAAAAAAAGGATCTCTCGTATCACCGTAAAATTGTCGGGCGTTAGAATGCAGATCGTTTACCAGGTTGAATTTTTATTTCTTCTCTGAGAGCTTCCTCCATTTCCATCAGAGTAACACTAGCCCCGAAGCGCATGCCACCTTTTCTCTTCGTTATATCTCGCATTTCCCCAATTTGCATCGGGTTTATCAGTATTGGATACGTCAAGTGTTTGAACTTTACCTCCACACCTGTAACATTGATCTTATAACATATTTGATAAGCGAGCGAATGTGGTAGCGGACGCGAGGTCTGCTTCGGTTTCATTGCTTTTTACTTGCTCTCGCGATCTTGGAAATAACAGAGAAAATTAAGTAAAATTTTACCTCTCGTTCACTCTTTGCCGAGAGCTTGCCTCGATTTTCGACAATAAATTAAACTCGGGCTGTTATCGGGCAATCGAGGATTTTCGTCCTTATCGCAATGGTATAGAATTCGGTAAAATAAGGCACTCGTCTTTTCGAGATCGCAATAACGGATACGCGTACCTACTTCGGTGTTGCCGACAATTATTTTCGCGTTCGGATAGTTTTGCTTGAGAAGTAAAACCTGTCCAAGTGTAGTTGGCCTGTACCACGTGACCTCCTTTCCTTTGATTACCAGATACTGCTCATCGAGCTCGGACGACAACTGCGAATACGTAACTTTCTAATTATTATATCTGTTATTTGTTATTTTATTATTAATAATTATACTTGCCAAACGATTTATTCGAAATGACCTTTGAAATTAATCTCGGAAGGCACTTTTCTCAAAAGTCCACCCAATTTACTTATTTATAACGCAATCATGTATTGCTAGTGCGTATGTAAAAATGGCTCGTTGTGTTTAGACTATATTTAGTGTCGATTCGGATAGCTCACTTTTATCTTTGGCGGAAATATAGCCTCTTGCGTTGGATCGTAGGGGCGAAATTCCTTCGAATCAAAGACCTCCGTGGCTTCCGAAGTAAATGCTTTTTTGCAACAGGCGTCACCGAGCGAGCAAGTTCTCGGGTCATTGCTACTCTCACCATCGCCGTTGATTCTCGAAGTCAATCGGCCCATCTCCCACTCTTCGGTGAATGTTTTGAATCCCTCGATAATTGGTCTGTACCCGGTGCATCGGCATAAATTTCCTGCAATTTTTCGATCGTTCCTCGCACGAGTGACAACAACAATTCGTTCAGCGAGAACGATTTTCTACCGCTTATAATACTTCTATAATCCGTCAAGTTTATCGTTCCCGCCATTTCTCTGTGTCAACTTTTCTATATCGTCGTGTTGTAGCGTTTGTATTATTTAGTTAGGAAATTACGGAAAATTGATAATGTTTCTAAATAACTATTTTTCAATCATTTGTTTCCAATATGTCTTCGTGAGACGTCTCCGGCTTTTACGAACCCTTCCATTTCGTACCCCACATTTGTCCCTTGATTTTTTCCTCTCACAAACAACCCCTGTTGCAAAGAAAAGCCATTTTCTTTACAACAGGGAATTATTTATTCTTTGGAAGATTCGTTATAAAAAAAATATATATATATATATAGAAGAAAAGTGTATCTAGAAAGTAAAAGAGCACCTTGAAATGCAATTTCGAGATTTTCCATGGTAGGCTTAGGTATGGAACGCAAGAGCGCGTACATGGACATGACGATACCGGGGGTACAAAAGCCGCACTGCGAGCCATGAGCTTTCGCTATTCTCTCCTGTACCGGATGCAATTTCGTCCGCGTACTGCCGATTCCCTCGACCGTCGTTACGGCCATTCCGTGAAGGCTGCACACAGGAGCCAGGCACGCGTTCACCGCCAAGTGACTTTAATATTTTTTGTGCTCAGAAAAATTCGCACGAAATGATTCACGATGTCGAATTTTGCATCGTTGGGACGCGATATGACTTTTGGAAGCGCCGAAATCTTTTCTTTTACGATTCGGGCCACGAACAACATCATTGAAACGTCTTTTAGGATATTCTTTTCGGAAATGTACGACCTAAGCGTGCAATGGAGATTTCAGATAATAATAAAAATGAATAAATAAATCTAACAAAGGAGTATTTTTCTCATGTTCCAACGATGATGCTATGATTTCAACGTCATAAATTTTAATTAGTATCACTCAATAGGCATTGGATGAATCCGAAAAGGATACAGAATTTGTCCAGTTCCACGATCGATTCGCGACACCATGACGGTGCAGGCGCCGCAGCCCCCTTCCGCACAGCCCAATTTCGTCCCGCATAGCCGCACTGTCGCACCACGAGAGTTAAGGTGCGCATCGTGGCAAAAGAAAAAACCGCTCATAAAAGAGGGAATCTCGGTATTTTTATTCGAAAAAAAGGATACATTTGTTGCGAAGGTAGTAGAGGAGCGTCCATTCTGGATCCACAGCGGAGTCCGAGATCTGTATTTTATTTATTCAAAGATCAATCGATTGAGGGAGAAGACTATGGAGCAACAGCCCGAAAATATTTCTCGCAAACTTCTTGGGAATTATTTGTGGAAAAAGTACTCGCGCGATTAGTCAAAATATAAGTACAAACATTTCAAGTAAAAATATAAATAACTCTTAAGGCCATGTGTCACACGTCCAGTCGGTAAAAATCCTACTGCGCCAAGTTTTATCCTAGACGGATCATATTTCGGGCAAAACAAGAGAAAGCCGTTGTTCGTCCTTCAACAGAGCGGAACGTCTTTCTTTTCTTTTTTCCAAAAAATCAACTGTTTCAGAAATCATTGGGAATCTGCAAATCAGCTATCAGCTCTCGCACTCATGGCCACTCGGTCGGTGTGACACTTGGCCTTAAAGTTATTTGGCATCGCGCAAAAGGCGAGCGTGTGCGTAATCCTTTTTATCCGCTTGCGACTCGAACCAACAAAAGGAAATTTGTTTGACGATACTGGACGTTCTTTTCAATAACGCGCTATCAATTGACAAAGTATTAATAATACCGGTGCGATTTATCGATGAAAAATGTTTCATCTCGAAAATTGCCTTTTACAATAAATATAGACGTTCTTTTTGTCACATCAGCTAAGAACTCGAGGATGCCATGTACTCTCACTCTCTCTTTTATTCGCTTTGAAAGCGTGCTCAGAATTGAAGTTAAAAAGGAGTACTTGGCTTTTAAAAGTATCGCAAGTCTGATTGCGGACACCCACCTCCTTGCCATTGACGTAGAAAACGAGCGTATGATATTCTTCAAGGTGCCGAGAAGTAAACAGCTTTGCGTCGCGCCGTTCGCTCACTCCGTTGCTCCTTTGCATTGCAAATCCGTTCATATTAATATTCTCCATGCTCCGTTACCGAGTCCCGAAGCTGACGGATATGCAAATTAATATGCACGTTATTGTAATTGAAAAATAATACGTATTATGATATTATGGAAAATGATAATTGATGTTTGTCACGTGTTATATATATATATATATTGTCATTTGAAAGATCGACCGAGGTCGAATACAATACCAAATGTATCAGACAAAGTTTATGTTCGATTAGCCTGCTCGCTTACTATTCGCGAGCGTACGGCATCGTATGCTTGTACCTACTAATCGTATATTACATACGTATATACGCGTCTATCATGCGTACAGAAGTACGGCAGTGATCGATCGCGTCTGCGCGGCCCGATAATATCTACAATAAACTTGACAAGATACATCAACTACTCGTTCAAAATCTTTCACAGATATCGAAAAGCGCGCTCCTGAAAATTTCATTCGGTTGCAATTTGCGACAAAATTACGTTGGAGTACGTTTTATTTTTCACCAACGGTATATCGGAAATTCGAAAATAGAACGGACAGTTTATCCGAAAATATTGCTTCCTCGTAGAAAAAGACGTTTCGCGTGAATTTTTTCAAACGGCAATATCGTTTAAACGTTGAGGGAGTATCAATTTTCCGAAAAATGTCTCTTTCCTCCGTAAATTTGAATGTTTTTTTTCTCGATATATCTCGTTTTATTTTTACAGGCAAATAGAGTAGGTCGTGCGGTATTTGTCCGGTAAAATTTTGCGAAAATCGCCGAATTTTTGCGAAATTTTCGTTAGCCGGGTTATTTCTCGCACGCAAATAGGGTGTGAAAGCACAGGTGTCTTGATTTATAATGCAAAGGCTTTTTGTATTTTTGTTTTTAATTGCTTACTTCTCGATATATTTTGTTGTGCGGTCTTCAGAAATTTTCCAACACCCTTTTAACTTTTAGCCCGCACACGTCACTTGGCTACTATGTGAAGCTTCGGTCGTATCACCACCGGAAACTCACGTTAAAACTACACGCTCCCGATATTATTCAAAATTTGCCAATTTTCCATCGGAAGACTCGGAAAATACTCGACCCGAGCGGCAACCTCGCGTTACGTATATACGCGCTGATGAAAAATAAAGATACGTTCGATATATTTTCTCATACGTCACCGCTCTATCAGTGCTCGTATTTTATTATTTCGCAACGTTGAACGTTACGCGTTGAGTACGCGCCCCGCGTGTCTACGAAGACGAGCGATCATCGTCGGCTCACTCGGCAATATTATTATTATTATTATTATTATCGCGATTGAGCGAGATGAGAGCGAGCATTTTCAAAAGAATACTTTTCTTCAACTCCAGTGACACTTTCGTGTCGCCTGTTCGCGATGAGAGCTACACGCGCGACAGGCGCCCCAAATAAATACGCTGATTTATTAATTACAGAATCTCGTTCCTCTCGTCCTCGTTGAAGAGAAAAATGATGAACCGATAAGCGCGACGAAGCCAACTTCCAGTTATCGGCCAAGGAGATGACGATTTTCACTGACGACTTTGACGTTGGCGACTCGCCTTTACAATGAAAGACGGAAAATTCTCTTGTATATGCGTTTCGGTCAATCTCTCATCGATAACATATACTTTTCACGCGGAAGTTTTTTCTTCCTCGCGTACAGAGCCTTCCCAGAAACAATCGCACTACCGCTCCGCGACCTATCGCGGAAAAAAAAAACTACGCGTGGATTTTAATAGGAATTTTTTAAACGTTTTTCGTCGTTGCGATTTCCACTCGATTGAACGATGCGCCGCCTCACTCCGGGCTTGTTCGCCACGATCTATCAATGCGTAAAGTACACTGCAGAAAAAGGGCTAAGATGTAACGGAATGCCCGCAGCCCCCCATCGCGGAGCCGATATTGCGAAAGTATACACGCGTACGTATACTACTGGAGGTTCGCGGAGAGGCTTGACTGGACGCTCGCAACGCTAGACGGAGGCTGCAAGATCGAGCGATGGAATCGTTATCGCTCCATTTCATTCACACGACAACTTCACTCGGATATTTTTATTTTAACGACTCAACAACCAATTAATATTTGTCAAATCGAGTCCAAGATTTTCAAAGCTAATCTTTGCAGCGTGAGAAGATTTTTTTCTTTCAATCACAATATTTTTATATTTACAAAAATCACGGCTATCAAAGAAAATGTACGGATTCCTCTCGAAAATAAACAAGGCTTTTGTGAAATAGCTACAATTCGCGTTGATAATTATATCGAGATTGAGGGAAAAAAATAAATTTGCAAAGCTGCCGGCTTTGGGAATTTTTCGCCAGTCTTGACACAAATATGTCAGTTGTCGAGTTATTCGAGTTTCAACGTAAATAACAACTTTATCGTATGAATTAAATGGGAAGAAAAGTGATGCAGCTACTTTGTCATAATGATGCTTTAATTATAATTTGCAGCGCTTCGAGCTCGCTTGCCGTTCTTGAAGGTGCGAATAAAATTTAAAGATAGCAGACTACTCGATAAAACTACGGAAGCAATTGACGCAGCAGCGTTATTGCGCGTATCATGGGTACTCGTGAACCATATAGGCACTCTATTGTCGTCGTACCACTGCTATCTCTATTCTTCCTATGGCGCAACGCATAGCGGGACCATCGCCCGGGTTATCAAACGCGCGATACACTCTCTGCACCGTGCACGCGGTATGCCTTCTTACGTACTCCTCACCAATATCGCAATACCCCCAGCACTGGAAAAAATATTCATACGACACGATTGATCTTGGCACGTTTTGTGCGCGCACTCGTTACAGTGAATCGCTTGAACGTTCGGATCGTCGCGAAGACACCGTATTGAAGTTTGCATCGTTGGAATGCAAAGAGAATGCTTTTTTTTTTTTTTTTTATTTACTTATAAATAGATTTATTCGCACATTTTTATTGTACATCTTCGGAGAAGCGCCTTAAACAACTCCCGAGGGTTTTTCATATCGAAAGAGGAAAAAGCTAAACATAAAATAGGAAAAACAATTTAAGCGATTAAAGAATAACAAAAAATTCACTGCAAACTTCAGTTTCATGCCAAGACTTTGAAATATTGAAACCTTTAGGGATGTACGGAAAATACATTTCTCGGCGAGAAGTAACGGGCTTCGTGTTTGAATCGTTGGAATGCAAGGGTTTTTCCTTCTCTGTTCCTTACTTTTATTATTATCGAAAATAATATTTTGTAGACTCGGGTTGTAGGTCGCTCAATAAGGAGCCTGACAAATGATCGCGGGATTTTTCTAGCTCTAATCTGCCAAAAGATATTTGGCAACGCCAGAAACAAAAATACTTGGTTGCATTCCGCAATTATGCAAACTTCAAACTCCGTATTAAGTAAATGAAATTCATCATTCTTGAATTACAAATTTATTTGATTAATTAGTCCTGGATGGAAAGTTAAACGAGTCATCAGTGACCAATAGACCCAAGCCTCAAATCTCCGATGAAAAGTGTTTTTTTTTTTTTTTTTTTTTTTTTCCGTAAACATTGCTCAAACTGTGATATTTAACTTTGTTGGGGGAAAAGTTTTGAAAATGAATATGCCGCGCTTCACGGTAGCGTAATGTTCGACCCGCTCAACTATTTACAGCGTTGCCGTACACCTGCCTAACGATTAACGATTAAAAACCGATACAAGAAGCAACCGTCTCACTCACTCGAGCGATGTGCCATCACGCGTTACGGACTTGGAACGCTTTACGAACGCGATACAGCACCGTTATCAAAGTTTCGCCAATTTACAAATATGAGGGCTCTTCTAAGCGATATCGCGTTGAAAAAACCGTTAGATTTTCCAATAATCCTCAAGTAAATTCGATTTCAGTCATTATCTTATGTGCTTGTGTTTGAATGATCTTGAATAATGGCAATATATGTATATACCCACCAGCATGTGGATTGCAAAAATTGGACTAATCTAATCCTAACTCGATTCTAGCGATTTTTATTCCATTATCGTTTTTAACATGACATTAAAAACATTTATTTTCCTATCTTATTCCCGTAACATCGCGCACGCCATACGAAGTTCGGCGTTGGCAATACAGTAGAGCAATAATTATCTGAATCGATTGGGACCGGGCGCCTTTCGGATCACCGAACAGCAATATTCCGTGGGCGAAATAAACGTTGATTCTTTCAATATGATAAAATCGAAGTCGAAGGACTAGATGTTGGACTCATTGATGAGCTGAATGAAAATACACATGCATACATAAGACAACGTTACGTTTGTTCGCGGCTCTGAAGACGAGTACAGACTGCTAGCGGAAAGCAAACGACGCGCAAGCGCAGACCGAGAAAGTGGTAGGGACGTACGACAATGTATACATCGTGGAACAATATATAGGGCGTAATCGTTAGAAAAACTGAGCATTCGGTTAAACAAAATTATTGTTCAGATAATTGATAATTTGGGGAATCTAAATCGCCATTTGGATAACTGACGTTCGGATAATCGACGCTCTACTGTAGTAAAACATAATAATGCTGGTGATGTTTTTACCGGCCCCGCTAGATGGTTACCGCGCAATCGCCGTTTCTCGCAACGCGTGCCCACATACCACACACACGCACACATATATATGTGTGTGTACGGGAGCAATTTTCGCTGAGAATTTGTCATCTGTCGGGATCCAGGAGGACATTGAGTGACGACGAACGTGCGAAACAATCACGTTTTATTTATGTATCAACACTTGTGAAAAACTGATGGAAAAGATCGCTTCGTTCGGAATATCGACTAGTATTGTATTATCGGTATACAAAATTCAGTACGAATTAATGATTTTCAACACTAATAATTACGCCGCAAATTGATCGCCGCTACATATTTGCCAGACTTATCTACTGATCGGAATGACTTTCGCAATCGCCCGGATACTACAGTACGGGGTAGTTCTTTATTGCGCATAGATATAAAGAAACACGGAAATAATGTGTCTTGTATATTGATTTTTAGTACAGCTTTTTTATTTTTATTCACACGCCCTTGGCGGCTTCAACGATCCTGTCCTATTGTTCACTGTACCCTTGTTATTGAACTATTTCCAGTTGCTGCGTCAACTGTCAAGCCGGATAATTTTTCCCTACGGCTTCGAGCACCTTAATGTGAGACTTGGCAAAATAAAAACGCAACTATTATAAATATACTTATTTTTAAGAAGACGAAAACTAGTTGTTTCCTTCGGACTCTTTATTTGATGTACCGGTAGAAACGAAAAATACGATAGACGTTTCGTCTTGGTCGCACTTTCTGGGTGTACGATCCTTCACGGTAATATACTTCGGCGAAAATCAGCCTATCATCGACTATCCCCGTTCGTGCGTCGCAGTAACGTAAAATTGCAAGGGGGGAAATTTACGACTAAAGCGCGCTAATGGAAATATACAGTTGAAGAATTTTCCCTACGACGTACGTCAGAAGGGAAACCCTTCAGGGTATTTCGACTATTTCAAATCGTAATTCTTTGCGAATCACGAAAAATAAGGATAGCCGCAATTGAGACGGAATGCCAAATACAAATAGGCACTTATCGGGTTGCCAATTTTTATTCGCAGACTATGCCGCATTGAACTGCGCCCCAAACAACAGTGATCATCCGACAAAAAAAGAATTAAAATATGGAGCACCCTAATAGCTGTCCGAGCTTCTTTAGGCGTTATCGTCAGGATGACAAAATGCAAATGTCGTTTCACTAGAATTGTATACATTCTTACTCACAGGCGCGCGCGTGTTTGTCGCCGCACTCGGAGATTCAAGTCTGCTCGAACCTACGACGTTCGTCGACACGGCACTAAGGTGTAGCAACCGTCGTTGTTTCGCTGGCAATTACATTGGCGAGTAAGAGCCATATAGGAAACAATACGGCAACGGTCACGTTGTAGAGCCAATTTCCGTAGATCATCGAATCGATTATGCCGAATACGAGGGAGGTTTTTGTCGCCTCGAGAGCCCTGTTCAGCATCGATGGCAATTTCTCGTCCGAGTAATTCACATAAGTGTTGGCCATGACGACTAGCGACGCCAGGACGAAAGGATGCAGCAGTGTCCACGCGGTGTTGAGAAGACAACGGTACTTGGATATCGTTCGTTGTCTTGGCGCTATGTGAAGAACTATCGGCACGTATATGACGCCTATGACGAGGGCCAGAGAAAAATTGTGCATCGCTATGCACATGAGGCTCGTGGCTAACTCGACCAGTGCGATCACGCACACGAGCGCAACACTCTTGTACGGCGATGTTCTGCAACGATAAACGAGTTCCCCCTTTTGAAATTACGATGGAACATCTCTCTGGGTCGCTCCGTTCTCGCAATCCTTTGCTTGCAAAATCCCAAATAATTGATGAAAATATGTACCTTTTGTGCGCGAGGAACCATCCAAGCGTGACAACACTCGTCGCTGCGAAGCCCCGGTAGATGGAATCTTGCGTCGTCGATTGCAACACTTCTGTACCAACGTGGGTGAATAATTTGGGCGAGGACATGACAGCGACACCGAACAAATGATTCCACAAAATTTCCGAAGCTATCCCACCCACGTCGAATTCCTCAACCTGCAGCTTCTAGGGACAAATAATGCTCCTTAATTCCCTTGATTTTTACTAAAGTGAGCTTCGTGAAAGTCTTTCTTACGTCCTTCTTCTCGTCCGAACGGGGCTCGTTACCCTTGAATTTCGTATTTGCCGTGTCTTGTAACTTGAGCCACATGGAGAAAGCCTTAATAAAGAGACTGCCAATTATTAATACCAGACAGGGCATGTAGAGACCTGTCGATCAGACGAAACGTCCAGATGAAATTCATAGTCTTTGCGGAGCCTAAAATAAAAACACGGGCGTTCCGTACACACTATTGAGGGGTAACACCAGCACCTTGGCTAGACAATTCAATAATTTTGCTCATAAACCCCCAGATTGTCCGAATAACATGTGTAATTGTTTTGTTAAAAGTCAGTAATTTGAAAACGTTGAGCCTGTTTTTCCTGAAACAGCCTTTTTAAAATATGCTTTCACGGTGGTATTTTTGATATTTTTTCTTTTCATCCGATTAACTTGAACCTTTTACGCGACATTTCTTAATACATTTTCTAGACAAGTGCCAAAGATGTTTGCGAAATATTGAAAAATCTTTTTTCCATTTTATACTAGAAACAAATCAATAGGACAATGAAAAAAAAAACTACATTTTTTTTTTTTTCAACCAACCGACGTGATTCGTTTTCAGCCTGACACGTTGGTGTTCCCCCTTAAACGAGTTAAACCTGTATACTTGATTAATAACGAACGTGCATAATCCTCCGATGATGAAATGAATTCGTTTGCGATTCGTTTCACGTTATCAATCTTGATGATTTTTTTTTCATTCGGTATTACAATCTCGCGAAATAGCGGAGCAAGATATTTAACTTTCGACGCCCTCGGTGCCCTTTGCAAGGCATCGCTCCGGGTCTTCCGGGTATGTGATAAATTTGGAAACGTGAAACGTTTCGAAATCGACGGTAGACGGTACATATAAATTTCTATAATTATTTCGGGCCTGTTGGAATAATCACAGATACTGACAGATGCTGCGATATTAACGAAATTCTCGGATGAAAATACCTATGGATATGTATCGATCCGTCGACGGCAAGAGATAGAAGAAGAACGATTGATGAAATCGCTCCAACAGATTGTTGAGTGATCGCACGATGCTCTCGACAACTCGGCCGACCTGTGAAAAATTCGCCTCGCCGCCGCGGGACGTCTTCTCGAATCCCTCCAGTGTGATTGCCTCGATACCGAATCTGTAGCGAGGGGAGACAAGGATGTCGAGGCTTATTATCAACGAGGATGCGCGTGGCTATGTGCTCACCTGTGGAAAAGGCCGTGATTCCCGGTGGGCACACCGGCCGCCTGGCTCACGATCATTGCCATTAGAGTATTCAGTTGGTACCACCATTTCTTCAATTTATCCTTGTAATTAACGTCGAAACGTCGCTGAAAGGATCTTGGTATGCCCTCTTTGTTTATCATATTCTCCGCGAGGTTGAAGAGGTCCAAGTTCGGCAGCTGACCGTTCAATCCCTCCACCTGTTTTTCGCAATAGAAACGATTTTTTTTTCAACATCCATTATTTCACATAGGTCCAAACATTCCATGTTCATCCGTATAGCCCGGACGGAGGACTCGCGCCGTCCTGTCACTTTCGCTTTTTCAAACGATCGCATTCACAAAGATTTTGGGCAATCGAAGAAATACGCAGACTCTCACCTTAACATCGATGGATCCTACTTTCATCGTGTGAATTTCCAAGTTTATAGCCGCTTGAATAGATCCGGCTCTTCCCGCCAAATCTCCCGCCAAGAGTACATCTTCCTGGCCACTCGCCACGCCGTGATACGCGTCCAGCCACGCTTGCATTCCCAATTGCTCGTGCTCGGTTATGAGAAATATTATATCCTTGGCCCAATACTTTTGTTCTGGAAAGAGCAAATCCTCGGTCAATGATCCCCGCGCGACACTTCGGCACTTGAAAATCTGGCCGTTCTTGGTGCAAAATCCTGACGCAATATCGAAATAACGTTACGTCAGGATCAATAGCGTCGACAGGCGATATTACTTCTGCAATACTGGGCAAATGCAAGAAGCAGAGCGACGGACGGAGCGGTAGCCGGATGAATACTGTTTATGGATCTGTAGGGCACACAGACGACGATCGCTTCGGTACTCGCGGCTCTCGGAGCCCTCGCTATACCGTAAACGTTTTGTCCGCTAAACTGCAACGAGAGGATAAAATTGTTTATTTAAAAAAAGAATAAAGCCCTCTCGTCGCTATGTTTTATTTCTCAACGAATCTTCTTTTCCGATGTTCTTGTTTTTTTTTTTTGTCGCGCAATCTCGCATCGTATACCTGTCTCCGACGGAACGGATAGTTGAGCGTAAAATTGTGAGCGTACGCGTCGAGATGAAGTTGATTGAATTTAGCCAAGAGCCAGGCGTAGGGCATCCCGTCCGGATACCTCTCGGTCTCTTCGGTGAGATCTCGATAGTAGCGAGCCGCGGAGCGTTCTATATTGCTATCTTTGGTAACCAGGCCGGGAAGCAGGGCATTTTCCGAAAAATACGAATCTGCGAAATGGCAAATGCAACGTCGATAATTGGGGCAAAAGGATCTGTATCGATGAACGACTGAGGAACGATATATTTACTGTCGTTGAACATTGGAAGAGCCAAGAGGCCCATCCATACGACGCCGCTGATGTACATCAAGAAACAGATTGACTTTTCCCATTGCAGAATAAATTTGATCATCTTGACGTTCGAGGCTCTTGGGTCTGTCAACAGACCCATTCTCGTTCGCGAATTTTATATTTTTCCGAAATTATCTTGAATTTGTGACTGTGCGAACGCAAGAAAAAATAAAACCCTTCGCGGCTGTAACCTCTTTCGAGAGGAGCGTACGAAAAAAATGGGACGCCTGGATGAGCGCCACCGGTGGATCGTGAGCAGAGAGCTAATTCGATCTTAAATATTAAAGGCCAGTCTACACTAGTCGTTCCAAGTTCCTCGCCGAAGTACTCGCCGAGTACGGGGAGCGTCACCACACTACTCGCTCAACTTGGCGAGAACCCGTGGCTTAACTTGGCGAGAACTCGTGCTCGCGACTTCGGTCCTTTGACTCGGCCCAAAATACCGACACCGATCGGAAGTCGCCCGAAGCGAAGCAAAGCTCCGGCGAAGAAGCACCAAGTGTCTCTCTACACTCTCGTCCTCGTCCAACTTCGATTAACTTCGCGAGTAGTGTGGAGGGGCCTTAACAGATAAGATTGAGGTGATGGGCAACACATTCTCTGGCTGTCGCTCTCGCGCTGCTCCCAGCGCCGCTGCTGATATCCCTCTCGCACTTTCACATCCGTTTCACATCACCTTCATTCCCGGGCGATAAGGGTACCGATCTCTTCGACGAAATCGTGAAAAATTAGGATTCTAGCCAAGCGGCGCTGCTGTCACTCCTAACTGATACGCCATACATTAGGGTGCCGTCAATAACCGCCGCGTAATCCCATCAATTCGAAAACAAAAGATAAAGAAATAACAAATTCATGCCGAGTTTGAAATTCTTGACTGGAAAACTCAAAAATATTGAGCGCACAATATCCAGTGGACTCAGTATTTTTTTTCCCCGTTCGATTGACGCGGAAAATTGTCTCGTTAAATATCGCAATATTAGAAAACAGAGGGAAGAAACGACTGATCGTTGTGAATGAGGAAGCTGGAGAATAAAATGAACAAAACAATCGTAATTATGCTTGTTACGAATAATATCAGTTTGTCGAATCGCTGCGCAAATGGGTGGATCGCTGCGAAGAAAAATCGTATTTTTCGTGAAAAACTATATAACGGCCTAACCCGTTTCTAGCGTAATGACATTTAAAAGTCTAACGAAATACGAGCGAGTGGAGAAATTATAACAATAATAAGATCGTATCTGCCGCGTGTAATCGCTCGATTGAAAATGTATAACGAATACGATGTAGCAGCGTCTCGTTTCCATGACGACGGGACGATCGCAGTTTCACTAATTGTAAGCGGACTAACTATCGCTATATCGATAGGACTCGCACCGAGCGAAGCGACACCAACGGCAAAAGTCCGCACTGCAGCGTAATTTTGCAATTTCTCGGACGTTTTTTCCTCCGTTTTTTTCGCACCGGAATTCCGTACTCCGATGGTCCAGTTTCCGGGAAAATTCGGAATACAAACAAACGAGGTTATGTCACCCTTTCGTTGGAGATAAAAAAAATGAGTTATCTCTTTGGCGAATCAATCGCGGTCGGGTTACTCGACAACTCGGCACCGTCCTTACAAAAATCGCACGAGTCTTCGAATACTTCAAGTCCCGAGAAATATAAAGCAAGATATATTTAACAAGGATGGGCGGTGGGTGTGCGTTCGATTCACCTGCCGGGAGAGTGTACCTTGAGGTTGTCGATTTCCGCTGGGAGGGGTTAGTGCATAATGTGTCACGAGGGGAGCGGGTCGTATAGTTCTGCGTTGTTAAAGTGTAACGCGCGGCACGCGCAGTATGGAGTCGAACGAGATAAGCGGGGCGTACTGTACTCGTGTCTCCGGTACACCGCTAGTCACTTTTGGACGCGCATCGTAGTCGAGTATAACGATCGTTTCTTATCGATGGAACAATAAAGTAATTTGACATTTATTGCATAGCCTTGTGTTTTTTTTTTATTTTTTTTATTTTTTTTTATCAATAATGCAATACGAAAGTCTCGCGCTCATCCCCGCGAGGATGTTGAGCTGAGAAGAGCTTTCTCGTGTAAGACAATAAATGTCTCGGACGATGGCGAAAATTGTCAAAGCACCAGAATCGTTAACGACCTTTCTCACCTGCGAGTATTGCGTTAACCTCAACTTCAAGCGAATTCAAGAATTTGTCAGGTTGGTTTCTCCTCGTAATCGCTCGCGCGTAGAAAGTCGATTAATCCACACGACCAGTGTCCCGATAATCTCTCATCCAATTATTCGAACCAAAAGACCCTTGGGCTCCGGCTTTTTTTCTTCTCCCGTACCTCTCCTGTACCTCTCTCCGGCCGACAAAATCCAGGTGAGCGCGATTCAATTTTTCTTTTTATTTTTCTCCATAGTATGGACGCGCTTTCATTCGTTTCGGGAATTACGTGCTGTCTTTGGGATTTTGCCATTTCACGACATATGTTTAATTCGAAGAAAATAGGTTAGCGCTTGTCCGAATGGTCCAAATTTCCCGATTATTCGTTATCATTAAGGTGCAACGAATAAACAAGCAACGAGCCACCGTTGCGATTCATTTTTTATTTCACTCGCCGACCTTGATCCTTTGCAGCGCCTAAGGTACAATCATTTGCCGCTGATAGCCTGTGCGCTCGGGAAAACAGCTGGTGGTTGTCCATTTATGCTTTGTCCGCCAGCCGTGTTTCGTTCTTTACTGTGAATTTTTGGTTTGCGGCCAAGGAACGAAAGTTAACGGGTCCCGAAGAAATCCTCCGATAAGAATTATCATAATTCTATCGATCGATGACAATTTCTCGTCTGGTATTTTCACTTTTCTACGTACAGTTTACCACCGGAGTCGCTAGCCCCGCCGTACCGTACCGCTCCATCTTCCAACCCCGAAAGACTTTGCCGCCCAGTTTTTATTTGTCGACTCGCCGACGACCGTAGATGGCAAAGGTGCTTAGTTTTTCCATGGGACAAGAATTCACACCGGTTGGCCCTTTTTACAGGCATTTACGAGAGCACCACTGCTCGAGGGAGGGTGGCTCGTTCGTATGCCGCTACGGCTACAATGGAGTCTGTTCGAGTCTTCCTCTGGAGGGTGTATCGGACAAGGATTACGTAGCTCACGCGGCAAAGCACGCGACGATGCAGCAGCGACAGCAGGGCAAGAGCAACGGCCGGACGCCGGATGGCTTACCGGCCTGGACCGTCTACTCGTCTTCCCAAAACTTGCCCGCGGTACTCAACGATCCGAATCGCGGCAAGCAGACCAATTTCCTCACCAAGATGTGGGGTGACGCCTTCGTAGAGAAAGTGGACATTCCTAAAAGTCCTTATCTTCCCGAAGTTACCAGCCAGCACTTTGAGTCTTACACGAAGAAGATCGCAAGAGTGAGTAAGCGGCGGCAGATTATATTTTCTCGCGCTCGATTCCAAACGCCCCTCGCAGCATCAGCCTTTTTACCCATCTTTATGGGTGACGAAGGCGTCTTTTGTTCGTAGCATCGTCGTATTTTGCAATGTTAAAATGTCGAGCGATTGACATTCGCATTAGAGGCACATAAAAGAAACGATAAGAACGACGACGTAGTTGCGAGGTCACGTCGACGATAATGCCCGGAATGTCGGGAGAAAATTACTCCAATTTTTGTTCCGTTTTGCTGTATCCGCAAAATTCGTCGGAGGCTCATTTTCGTTGTTCCAATGGATTGTTTATTTTCTATTTATCAGTATTTTATTTCAAGTTTAATGACATTATAATTGATTTTACTGGTCAATTACGAATCGTCATAAAGCAATCGCAACGTCGCTTGACTCGATCAAGAGCAAAGAGCAATATCGGATAAATGTTGGATTTTTGCAGAGATACCGGAAGCACGCGCGTATGAACGCGAACAGGCCTAGTTCGCCCAACGAAACGTCGCAGACCTTTTCGAATCTGCGAAAATCGAAGGGTGGGCCTGAACGCTCGTCCCAGTTTGATCTCTCCGGTATACCAAAAATCTTTCTGAGCCAAAATCTAGATCTCTCGCGACGCGACAACTTCGAGACTGTCTTTCCCTTCACGAAGGACGGACTGTTGAACGTGGGCAGCAACGTGGTAGTACACGTAAAGTTGATGCAGGAAAAAGTGAGTGCCCGAGATTCTCCTCGAACGGCTCAAGATTTTATTAGCATTGCGTAGAAATCACGGCTCACGTCGACTCTTTCGACTGTTACTTGTGTACCGATTTTTTCATTGGCGTTCAACGCTACTGTCGTTAACCAGCTAAGTCACTACTTGGACATCGTCGAAGTTAGGATAGCGGAGCAGGTAGCGTCAAAATCGCAAGCATTCTTTTACGCGATGACGTCCCACGATGCTCTAATGGAACAGCTGACGCAAACGATCACCGTGTTGAAAGCTCTTAGAAAGAATATTCACCAGATCGACAAGAGTCTTGTAATAGACTCTCTCGACGTTGTACGGTCAGTGTAAAATGGGCTCGTAACGATGGTCTTGGAGTTCGCATCGTTGGAATGGAACGAAAACTCTTTATTTCTTCCACTTTTCATTATTATAATACTTAATATTAACTTTTTTTCATTATCTTTTACTTTTTCAATTATTATTTTTTTTTTTTAATTATCTATTCATTTTGATTATTGTTGGAAATATTTTGGCGCGGCCTTAGATCGTGGGTATCTGATGAGAGTCCGAAAAAAAAAAACGTTCGAGTTATTTCGGCCTATATCTGTCAAAAGATTATTGGGCAGTTCCAACACATTTTTTTTCATTGCACTCCAATAAAGCAAACTCCAACATCACCTCTTGGAAAAAAAAAAAAAAAAAAAAAAAAACAGTCCCGTAAACAATATTCGAATGGCGACGGTACTTTTTTTTTTTTTATAACAATTCATCTTACAGTTTGGAGAGAGCACGTTCGAATCGAACATTGGTCCAGGAAAAATTGAAACTGATGGCAACCGTGCATCAGAGTCAACCGATGATACAGCTGTTGCTCTCGACTCCCGATTACGTGGCAGCTCTCGATCTCATATCGACTACGCAAGAAATATTGCATCAAGAGCTCAATGGGGTTCACAGTTTTAGGTAAAGCTCGAAGAAAGTCTGCTGAAAATCATTGCGGTAGAATCCGGGTTACGGAAAAAGAAATAAGAACAACACTTTCGAATTTGACAATGTTGGACAGTTTTTGAATATTCTTTCGCGACAGGCATTTGAGCTCTCAGCTCACCGAGATGGAGAGGCTCGTCGACAAAATGCTTTCCACCGAATTCGAGCGTTACGCAACTGCCGATCTCAATCGACCGCTCGGCGGCGACAACACTGTGTTGGATGGGGTGCGTTTTCGAAATAATTTATTTACAAACGATCCAGGATGAAGAAGCGCGGAAAGCATTTTCCCGTACAGGCGGATCTTATTTAATCGCTTTATTGTGATTATTTTGATGAATCAACAGGACAAATTGGTTTCGATAATATCTGGTCTGCTTCGCCAGAAGCACTTTCAATTCGTCGACACGTATAAAGAGGAAGCGGTAACGACTGTCCGAGCGGTAACCAAACAGCGCGTCATCGAGGCATTAGCGGCGAGCGATTGTTGCAGCGACCAGCAAGCCGCGGGCCTCGAAGTCGGTGGACTTTCGCTGGCCGAACGGTTGACCCTCTTACAAAATACCATTCAGTCGCTCACGCACTTGCTTCATCGGGTTAAAGTGAGTTAAATTTTCGCGAATTTTAACGAATACGCCATCCGCGAAAAGAATTTAAAAAAAAAAAATTAAAAAAAAAAAATTCGATCATGTTCGTTCGGTAAATAATTTCCATCGAATATTTCCAGGCCGTTTACGAGGTGATGAGAGACACCGCTGACTTGTCGGCTGGACGTTTGCCCGACGGTACGATCGACGACACGATGACCGATCGTTTGCTGAGCAACGACGAGCACGTACGCGTCAGGAGCAAACTCAACGACATGTTGACCTCGGTGTGCGATTATTGTCACGAGCGGCTCGGTAATCTCTTGTCAGCCGGAGCCAACGACAAGGACAAATATCCGAGCGAGAAAGAGAAAATGCTCAACGATTCGAGCGCAACCAAAGTCACCGAGAAGGAATCTCAGAATTTCAACGACAAGTCTTCTTCTTGGCTGAGCGATCGAGCGACCGCCGCACAGGTTTGCCAGTTGGCCAGTATGGTCGAGGGCTTCACCGAGACTTGCGAAAAAATCTGTGGCAAGCAGTGCATCGCGCTACGCTCCGCGTTCAAGGTACGAATTATTTCGAAAACTATCGCGAGGCGCTGCGTTATTTCCAAAAGTTGTCTTCTTCTGTTGTAATAACGAAAAATGAGCCCTCTCCATCGACAAGTTTTCACACCGTTCGATTCTTCCTCATCGTTTCACTCTCATTTGTGAATCGTTCGCAGGCACAAGCGAGCAAATTCGTGCAACGTTTTCACGCCGAGCGGAAAACGAAGCTGAGCCTTCTTCTGGACTTGGAAAGATGGCGACAAGCGGACGTGCCTCGAGAGTTCCAGTGCCTCGTCAAGTATATTTATGAGAACAAACGATTTCCCGTTGAGACTGGCAAACCCATCGACATCGAAAAAACCGAGAGCGTATTGAATCACATTCTCGTTGGTCAGGAAAAGTACGCGGTTGTGGGCACGGCCTTGATGCTCGTTCAAATGATTCACGAATATTGCAGGTAATTACGAATACGCGACGCGAAATTTCGGAGAAAAGAAGAAAAACTTTTTGTTGCCGAACTTGCGGCATCGTTTGTCTTTTAGAACGAGCAGTGAGCTGACCGCCTTGTCGGGTGCGATCGGACGTCAATTGGCGGAGCTTCTACGCTACTACAATTCGCGTTGTTGTCAGCTCGTTTTGGGCGCAGGCGCCATGCAAGTTGCCGGTCTCAAGACGATTACCAGTACGATATTGGTGCTAGCCGGGCGAAGCTTGAAATTGATTATCTGGTTCATGCCTTACGTCAAAGCTCACTTCCAAGGCAAGTCGACGAATCGTTGCAATGAAAATAAATTTCACTTGCTCAGCGCACAGCCGCCGAAACGAATTTTCTATTAAATTGCCTCTGGTTTTCGCGCTTTTGTTTACCGTCGATGCGTGCGAAATAAAATAACGATTTTTCTATCCCGCAGAATTGGCTGATCAGAGCGCGAATCGTGGCATTGCGGGCACCAGCGGTGGCACCGGTGGAGTTGCCCTTCTCGACAGCGTCGAGCGCGACATAAGGGCTCACGTTCGCGAGATCGACGGAAAGATTCTGACGATCGTCGACAATCTCGTTGGCGGTCAGATATCGAATTGGAACGCGCGTCCTCCGGTGCCCTCGCAATCTTTTAGAAACATTTCAAGGTGAGAGCCAGCGTTTCTCGTTTTCCGTTTTCCACTTTTCGATCGAGTGTGACCGTTGAAACGAAATTGCAGGCACTTGGTGAAACTTCACGAGGCCGTGTCGGGTATTCTTCCACCGGTCGAGGTGCAGGCGCTCTA
The DNA here is from genome assembly GCA_963932345.1 of Ophion ventricosus. Taxonomy (NCBI): domain Eukaryota; kingdom Metazoa; phylum Arthropoda; class Insecta; order Hymenoptera; family Ichneumonidae; genus Ophion; species Ophion ventricosus. Next base: position 30,854,196 of record OZ010717.1, on the reverse strand, counting down.
TCGCACGGTCAACGTCTCGTTCAAGGAGAAGCTCAGGGAGCAGCTGGTCAAGATGAACATCGTGAACAACGGCGGGCCGCAGCACGGCGTCGTTACCTCCGAGCTAACGTTCTATCTCGAGGCTCTCAGAGGCTTGAAAATTTTGCCGAGCGAGGAATTGAATGACGATTGGATGGCGGACATATGGACCAGATAACATGCAGAGCGAGTCGTGTACTGTCTTCTCGAAGCGATGAGATATTACAGAAACAGATGACCGATCGAGATCTCGCGTACGTGTCTCGTCCGTCCTTCATCTCGGCGTCTTCTCGATAATTGCCAATTTGGCGGCTCGATGCGTATCGTCGTGTTCGTTGTCGCGTCGAAAGTTGCTCCTCGAGCCGCCGATATCTCGGGTGCCTAACGCGAACCACCGAACAGTGGCGTTCGTTTTTTTTTTCTTCAGATTATCGCCGTCTCGGCGAGTGCTCGAGAACTCTCATTGAATAATGCCTCCCCTGGGACTCGTACGTCCCCGAGTCGCGAGACGATTTAATTCGATATTTCACTGCCCGAATATCACGGTCGCCTCGCAATTGCGAGCCGTATCAGCGAAAACACATCATTGAAAGAGAAAAGCGCTTGACGAAAGTAACGCTGGCTATTCGCTGTACGGTGATCGTGCCTGCTCGACATTATACACAACGTTTGTACATAGCTCTGAGCCAGTCGATGGTGCGAGAGAAAGAAACCAGTTTAGCTAAACATCGATACGAAGCGATTGCGCCGGGTAGTTTGTCGCCAGCATTTTGTTCGCTCGGGCGATAGCTTTTCTAGCTTGCGTGTCATGTAACACAAATTGAAAAAAAAAAAAAAACAAAAAAAAAATAATAATAAAATGAATCTTTCGCCCCGATGCAAAGCATATTCGAGAAGGTCTATCGTTGAGGAAGGTGGAGCGCACTTCTTCGACAGATGTTTGGGGATACTGATATTTTTTTTGTCTTCATTTTACGTAGATACGACCAACGGAAGTTCAATCCCCAACTTTCACCAAGTTCCACTGTATCGTTTGCGAGAAAGAATTTTATCTGTATGAAGCTCGCGACAATTTCTCATGGAAAATCCTCACTTTAGCCGCAGTGCTCACCGACACTAGAATTTCAGCCGAATTTGCGATTACTCGTAAGAAACTGCGTTAAATTGTCTAGATTTCATTAACTTTCCAAGTTGAACTTTTATAGTACGTATCTACTTGAAGAATGAGTATATTTTAACATTCCGGGTAAAAGGCTCGCGCCTGCCGTCATTAAGATTCGACGGAAACTGGCCTCTTGAGTGTATCATTCCGAATTTTCGTAGTTGTTCGTTTGCACGTCGTCTAGTCGGTTGTGCGAGTGAATGCCAACAACGTTCGGGATAGGCGAACGGGTTTTACCCTGAGTGCTTCGATCATCCGTTTTTGTTTGTTTGTTTGTTTGTTTATTCGTGGCAATGAATTTGGACAATTTCTCGCAGCGTCGCGTTTTCAACGCATTGAACATTTGTTTGTCTTTTTACGGGAAATAATTTTCGGTGGGTGTACAGGTCGGGCTTTTTCGAACAGCCCAGACAAACCTAAACAAATTCATTACGTTTCCTCCACGTTTTATCACCAATTGTAACGTTTTTGTCTTATTTGTATCGAGAAGAGAATTTTTTTGGCCTTCTTAACATTGACCGAATTTTTCCTGTAGAGCAGGACCGATTTGCGGATCGAACCACAACGCTGACTTTGATATTATTTATAATTTTCGTAGTCGTACGGGAGAAAAAGGGCGAGCGATAACGCTCTTTAGACTGTAATATATTGTACCTTATTATTATCTCGAAGGTATTCTATTCTGAAGAAGAAAAAAAAAACAAATATTACCTAACAATACTGATATTATCATAGACGCCACTGTACAGCGGAATAGTAAATGGAAAAAAATCGCGTTAACAAGTAAACTCTGAGTAATCGTTCCTTCATCCCTCTTATCGCGTACGAGCATTGGCCAATTATTTTATGCGCAATCCTTCAAAACTTCTTTTAGATACGACGATTTTTTTTATCGCGGGAAGCATTATAATTTGTCGGTGTAATTTGAACATCGTGGTAAATGTAATACGAGTAAAAAAATGTTGATTCTTCACCAATCGGATAAAATGGAAAATGAGGTTTTTCGTAACTATTGTTATCTCATTACTGTCGGCTATCCATTATTATTATCGTATTGCCATCTACATTTGTTATCTTATTACTGTTTTTTACAATTACCGTAATTTTCTATCTACCATTATTATCATCTCATGACTACTATTATTACTCCCATTACCTACTATCGTTACTAGCTCAACAAATCCTAAATTTGACTGGAACACAATTGACTCGAATTTCGAGTTAATATATTCATTGAAATTGCTAATAATAGCACTAAAATTAATTCTGGTAATGTCGACCAATTGATCGTAATAATCATCGGCCACTATTAACCGATTTTACGAGAATTAGTAGTTCGGCCTTTATTAAAGGCATTAATTCTAATAAAATTAAGTAATTAATTATATTAAAATTAATAGTTACATTTAACACGGTTTCACTTGAATTTGCCATTTTTCAGTACATTTCTACTATGGTCAAGGAGAAATACTCTCGGTTTTCGGCTTTTTAAAAAAATATTTTAAATTTCGAACGAGAATTGGTGGTATCGGTGCATCCCCTTGTGCCGTTCGCGTTGCCGGGACAACGGCGAGGATCGCGGAACCTAAACACGAGCATAAGCTGTGTGCGCATAGTTTCAGCTTTCCAAACGCTGCGACAGACGTTAACTGTGGACGACGATGAGCTCCGAAGAAACGTACGTATATAATTATTGATAAAGAACGGAAAAAGTGTAGCTCGAACTTGTGTCATTTTTGCCTCATCGTTAAGGGAAAGTTTGAGGGAAGAGGCGATACGTTTGTCGCACGAGGAGGAGAACAAGAGAAAAACGGATCCGGAAGAAACGCACGAGAGATCGATCATCATTATTGGTAGCAAAGGAGTCGTGAGTATCGTTTGTCGCTTCCGATACTTTTTTTTTTCAGTAATGTTATTAATAGTACATTATGACGTTCATCATCGTACCGAGTGAAATAAAGATATTTATCGTTTCCATATTTTTAATAATACACAAGTTGACAAAAAGAAAATATTTTATCACTTTATCGATTATCTCTCTGATAAAAAATGTTTATTATTTCTCTATCGCGATCAATTTATGCGTGACAATTATTAAGATTAATTTCTACAACGAACACGAATAATTGCTGTATATTTTTAATGATGTTGTATTCATTTTGTTTCTGCGAGTCATATTATACGAAAAGTAAGAAGGCTTCCGACGTTTTTCTTCAACTTCTGTATTGCAGGGTAAAACTACGATGATCTATAAATTTCTGGAAAAGGACGAAAGGCCGAAACCGACGATAGCGATGGATTACTCCTTCGGTCGTAAAGCTGGAAAGAGTCTGGTGAGTAATTGTAATAATTGTACGATAATTAATCTTTTTTCGTTTTTCAACGTACATTTTTATTCCGAAATACTCTTCGGTCGTATCGTAATTTGCTTTTTTTTTTCAAAATTATTTAGCGAAAATCTTAGCCCGTTATCGAGACACGCTGAATATTTGATCGGGCTCGTGAGATATCTAGGCCCGCGTTAATTTCTCAAATTCGATAAAATAAAGTAATGATTTAATGGAAGTTGGCAAGGAGGCTCGAACGATAAATGTGGAAACGAATGACGAGCTCTTGACAGGTAAAGGACATCGTTCACGTGTGGGAAGTCGGGCATTTGGCATCGTCGTTGATATCGGCCGCCATGACGGGTTCGTCACTCGTCCATTCGCCCCATCACACGACAATAATAGTAATGCTCGATCTCGGTAAGCCGGAAATCCTGTGGTCTACCCTCGAGGAAAGCCTGGCGGTAACGAGAAGCGCCGTCAGAATGAGCTACACTCCCGAAGTAATCGAGAGTCTAACGAGCGAACGAGTGAAGAAGAAGAAAATCGTGGAGAAGATCGCCGAGCCATTTCCCATGAAGCTGTGCATCATAGGTGGGAAGTACGATGAATTTAAGGTAAAATAAAAGCTCCCTCGATGATGAAACTTTCGGTAGAACGCGTTGAGTCAAGTGTACGGGAATGGAGCGCGGCGATAACGACTCAATACCGAATTTCTCAAACTTTTTCTACCTGGCCAGGAAGTTTCGTCCGACCGGAAGCAACGCATTGGTCGTACATTGAGGGCGGTTGCGCACAGTCTCGGAGCTGATCTCCAGTATCACTCGAGCAAGGAAACGGGCCTCGCGCGGAAAACGAAAGATCTTCTGTCTCATCATGGATTCGGCAGTCACGCTGGGTAAGTCCCGTCGCGAACGGTTCGACCATTATTCATTCATCCCTGTCTCTCTCTCTCTCTCTCTCTCTCTCTCTCTCTCTCTCTCTCTCTCTCTCTCTCTCTCTCTCTCTCTCATCTTCTCTTGTAAGTTCAAGGAATGCATATTGTATATTGTATACGCGAGATCAAAAGCTATGTACATTTATGCACGGTGCTCTTAGGGGGCTTTAGTCTTACAGCACGAAATAAACAAATTTCTCTCTCTCTCTCTCTCTCTTTGTTTTGTTTTCATTTTTGTTTTATATAGCTCAATTTCTTTTACTATGTTATGCTTTTTCTTATATACCTTATTTATTATTTATTATTGTTTAGTTTTACTTCAGGTTAGTTTTATATTTTATCTGTATTGTCTAATCATAAGTTTAGTTCTCTCCTCACACATATCTATTACTTCGTCTCGTCAGGTTTTGTTTTTGCTTTATATAGCTTCTTACGATGTATTTCTTTTTTCAAGCTCTATTCATCATCATCATTATTATTCAGTTTCATATTTAATTGGTACTTAATAATTATTAATTGAGTATGTTAACGATATTTGCTCTCTTCTAATGTTTGCCTAAAGGTCCATACCAAGGCATATAATAAACTATCAATCAATCAATCTCTGTAGAAGAGAATGCCGAGTCTCCGAGCACTCGATCATTTTTTTTTCTCCTCATTTGTTTAACACCAAGAAATCGACGTCGCGAAAAAGTATACTCGGGCAGAGCTTAGCTCGTACGATCGGTAATCGATAATTGCAGACGAGGCACCTGTACGGACTATGAGAAAGCTCTCGTAATGGCGGCCGGAAACGACTCGTTCGCCTCGATCGATATTTCGCTGCCGAATTCGAGACAATCCGCAGCCGATTTATTGGACGCGATAAAGCAAGCGTACGTCGCGGAATTCCCCCAGGACACCAAGTACGAGGATACAGCGGGCCTCGAGGATCCGGCCAACGATCCAAACTTCAACGAGACTGTTATCGATAGATTGAGAATGCAACGCGAGGAGGTGAGAAAGAAATCCAAACGGAGAATCGTTATTCAAACCTTCGGTACATCGAGTCAACGTGAAACGTAAATTCTCGCTCTTTCATTTTGTATTTTTTCTTCAGGAAATAAGTGTGCTTCTTCGCGACATGCTGGAAGGTCGTTCCCCGAAGATACCGATTCCGGAACCCTATTGAAGATTATTTCGCAAGTGTGGGAGTATAAATAGGAAAGCGTCGGTGAAGGAATCCGTTGTACTCAGAGACCGTCTCTCACCATATCGACGTTGAGGCTCTTCGAACCCTTGTCGCGGTATTGAAGTTTCCTTCGTTGGAACGCAACGACAACTCTAATTTGAGTTTTTTTTTTATGCCACCAGCAATCTGCGGATCTTCGTTATAAATCTCCGATAAGGACGTTAAAAAGAATATATTTCATTTAAATTTAAAAAAAAAAAAAAAAAAGAACAAAACAAGTGTAAACAAACCGCATTATTTATGGGATGATCCAATAAATAAACGTTTTAAATACATACATTTTCGATCTGTATACTATTACAAGACTCACTTTATTCGCTAATATTTAATACACAAATATACCAATATACGTACGTATGCGAGTATATGTAAAAAATAAATTCATCCCCCGCGCATGCTCGGATCGTTGAGATTCTTGCCTTCCGTCGTTTTGCGCGATGTGACTCGCAGCAACCCGAGCGCATGTTCCTCGCACGCCGCCCCCTTTTCTGCCGCTCCCTACCGCGCGCGGAGCATCTACTTGCGGCGCCGGGAACCGTCACGGTTTTCGCTGATAAGCGAAGCCAGTCGGTGCTCACGCGTGCGCGGGAGAGGTTCGCGGCGCATGCGTTCGCTGAAAGGAACGAACGCACTACCGCCGATAGTAGATTGAAACACCAAGGCGAGATAGTCGTAAACGCGACGTTCGCGGTGACCGGTCTTTTTTTTTTTTCCACCAAACGAGAATTAAGCGCAAGAAATTTTGAGCCGGCAATCCGGGAGACTCGGTTCGTATTCGAGGGAGAGACCCAGAGAGAGAGAGAGAGAGAGAGAGAGAGAAAAGCTGAAAGCGCGCTCTACACGGTAGATCCGAAGCAGTAAAAACGCCGCTTTGAGAGAGGTGTGCGCGTGAGCTTGCGTGCGTTGCATGTGCGTCTCTCCCTCTTGCTCTCTACATCCGTGTATCGTCTCGCGATCCTTACAGAAATTGTGCATAAAAATAAAACGTATAGGTTGGTCGTAACATTCGAACGAGAAGAAACGAAAGAATGACACGGCTCGCGCGATCTTTCCCTCGACTGGCGGAATCGGGTGAAATACGTGCAAGCGCGTCTATACGTATCACTGCGGCTCTTTGCACCTTATAGCCGTATATACGTGTATAATCGTATACGTATGTACTTAGATATACTTTGCAAAAGCTTGATAGACGTCACCGGTGAGCTAGCGCGACTAAAAGTATACAGAGCTCGATATTTTCCTGCTCGAACAAAAAAAAAAAAAAAAAAAAACACCCGTCATTCCACCCGATATTTCGATACACACGAATACGTCCGCATCGCAAAGATTTACGTTTACATATAAATATTTCGAGCGAGTACCTGTACGTGTGTAAAGATAAATGAGTTACGACGGATCGGAAACGCGGATTGTTCGCTCGTTATCAATCGGGCGAATTGTTTTTTCGTCTTTTTTCATCGCGGAAAATAATAGGCGAGCTCGTCGTCGCTCGAGACCAGGAATTGCATACCCGACTTCCGGTCGCTTCTTATTCTCTTCTTTGAACGTACATTCGCGTGCTTTTTAATGCGAAATTTGTGCAATAAAAAGTGCAGACCAGCATCAGGCGGAGCGAGCGGAAAAATTAGTGCGAATTCGTTGGTGTGTGCGCCGCGTGTATCGTTGCGTCGTCGTTTCGTCGCGTCGTGAGACTCGGCGATCCACCGCGTACGTAAATATATATGGAGGACACCGAGAGAGACGATCGACCGGCATAGAGAGTACACACGTCGACGACACACGGACCAGCTAGAACGTTTTTGTTTTCCAAACGCGCGAGCGGCGACGTACGGCGAGCAGCGTCTCGTCGCTTCAATTCCTTGCAGGTAAGCTGCGATTCCTCACGTTATTTTTCATCTCTTGCTGGGTTCATATCAATATATATATATATAAATTCTGACTCAACTTGGTCACTTTGCGAATCCTAAATCTATTTTATTATTAAATACTTGTAACACATTACGCCACAGAAAACGCTCCAATATACGCAATGCTGTTATTTTTGTAGTAAAACTCGAGGTTAAAGTGTTGGATAACTCGTTTGATTTTTAAAGAGGTTGACTATGAGGAAGATGAATTTTTTTATTTACGCAAGCAGAAAATCGTAGCAAAGTTTTCGGTTCTTGAAATAGCGTTAATTTTTTTACAAGATATATATATATTTATATTTATTTATATCGAATATATTAATGAATAATTTTTGAATTTTATTATTGCAATCTGTTAATTTTATTTGAATTGGATTATCAAATTCTGGGAGAATAAAAAATAATTTTCCTTCAGTTGTTGGTCAGAATCCTTGAAAATGATCCTCAGGCACAGCGAATAAGGAAGAAATATCGAAAATTGGCCCACACTTTAATGGAATAGCATTGATAGAATGTACGAATAAAAAGAATGTTGACTTTTTTCCCTCAATGCCATTGTTAACGCCCCCTCGCGGCCTTTCAAAAACGCTTTCGGGACTAGCACATTTCGATTCCCCTTATATCTTCTGTATTATATTCGATCGCGAAGCGAAAGCAGAAGAATAGTTATATAATATAAAATATCTCTGTACCTTTGATCCTCGAATAAACAAAGCCCGGAAAATTCTTGGCTGTATGTTTTTATCAGTGAAAGCAATTGCAAAGAGTATTCGCAACGTATGGCGGTGGGTACGGGAATGGATAATTGGCGCGAACGGCTTGAGGAGATTCAACGATGAAATCATTTAAGGAAGCCTTTTTTCAACGTACTTTTTTATCTTCAAACTTTTGTAAAAATCATTAAATCGGCTCCTTATTGTTCGTATTTGCTAAGGTGGAAAAATATGTAACGAGCGTAAGAGCTGAAGAAATCGAGTAGTGCCTTCGGTACGGTTACGGGCAAATGATTTTCCTCCATTATTTCCATTTGTACCAGAATTCCTTCTGGTACTTATTCTCAAGACAAAAGAATCGAATCATATGTGTAACGAAAACTCGAGACGAAAAACGATTATGAAGTTTGGATCATTGGATCGCAACGAATTTGTTTTTATTCATGGTTTACGTGAATATTTAGACGCCAGAATACCAGCGGAGGGCTTACAAACGTTAAATAATTTCGGTGGACCGTGATCCACCCTTATTGCGGGGCTTAAAAGTGAACAATTTTATATCTCCGGCGGTAAAGATATATCGTTGTATCTTTTTTATTTGCGTTATCGCACTTTTATTCCCGTCTATTGCAGTTGAAGAGAGAACTTTTCCTTAAAAAAAAAAAAAAAAAAAAAAAACTGTACTTTCATGAATTAGTAACGGGTCTGAAAAATAGGTTGATTAAAAATATTTTCTTTCATATTCAAAGAAAATTGTATTATATACAAGTATTATTATTTATTTTATTATTAGTTCCATCTTTCTCTTTTACACGTGCTGCTCACCTTGTGTCATTTATTCCCCACCTTGCGGCCACAGCCAGCTTCCTCCTCTCTATCGCATTCGCCATTTCTGCCATGGGCATAGGGAAACTGCGGAAAACTCAAGTTTCGGAGCTAGTCACGTTTCGTCGAGAAATAAATGTGTGACATCCATGTACAACTGGAGTTACGTCACGCCCGTATTTATTTTTCTCCGAGACTGCGAATCGAACTCACGACCTCCCGATGTTCCGGTTCAGAGGCAAGTACGCTAGCAGTAGACCAGCGCAGCCAATATGCATATATATATATATATATATATATATCTATTGGCTTGGCAAATAGGTTGGTTCGGTTTTCAGCGTATGAACGGTATGAAGAAAACCGGACCGACTTATTTGCCCACCCAATAAAAGCGTCGTAATTGTTTGGAAAGATTTTTCGTTTTATATATATGTATATGTTAGTCCCCTTGTGTCTATTCTTGACTCTTGCTTACCATCCAACCGGAAGAAACTGACTAACCTCTTGGGTTTATTCATTTTTTAATCCGACCCCCCGAGTCCCTCTAGACTGCCCTTCTTGACTCGCAAAGTCCGATACAGTTGTACTTTAAGCGAATCGACCTATTTGTCTAGTCGGCCCCACCTGTGCGCGGTTCCGCGCGGTATCGATTCCAACATTCTCGCTTACATACATGTACATGTATGAAGATATGGCGCGGATATCGCTGTTTCCCCCGAGAGAGCATTCTTACTCTCATATTTGATTCACATCGAACACGCTCTTTCCTCGTTTACGCGAATTTTTTAATCTCTCGTTTTTCAAACGGATCCTACAGTAATAATTGATTGATTAGTTTGGAATAAAGTGCGCAATATGCCGTTATACTTGGAGGACGTTACACTCTGTTCGTGTTATTTCCTACTAGTGTAGTACCAAAGTGGAAATCGTGATATCTTTTATTCGCAATCGACATTCAACATTTTTTTACGTGTATTTTATTTTTATTCCAATCGTACATAGTTAAATATTACATTGTTACAATACCAATAGAACTTTGCTGCCTTGTTTTGAAGCGCCCTGCATACTTTTTTTTGCAATCGTTCGCGTTATATTGACGCATGGGCGAGAGCGCGCGACTCGTGCATAACCCGCGTATACACTGCCGTCGGCTGTGTTCCGACGATTCATAACGCGATTCTCTCGCACCTTGGCGAAAATTGCTCTCTTTGTTCTCTTACTCGCCGCGTTTCGTAATAATGGAACAAACCTTGCGGTGTTTTTATTATTGCTCGTGCGATCCCGGAGTTGCATCGACTTTAACGAAATTGCGCGAGGTGAAAAACAAGGAAGAAAATAGTATATATGGAGGCGAGAATTTTTAAACCTGTACTATCTATGTTATTTGAACTATCGGCACATCCGATTGTTTTGAAAATGGTACTTCATTTTTGTTCTTTGTAAATCGATCATTTGCAGATTGGCCAGTCTTTAAAATGAACTTTTAAGTAAATGTGTAACTCGAAGGACCACCTTCGAGTTGCGCAGAAAATTATAGTATTATTTGATATACGAATAAATAATAATTCATTATTATTTGATAAGTATACAGGGTAAACCAACAACTATTTGCAGCAGAAATACCAGACTTGGGAGGGAACTTTTCCTACAAAAGTTGCACAGTTCGAAAGGGCTGGACGTCTCTTTTTTTTTTTTTTTCAAATGGGATGCCTATTTTTTTCCGTAATTTTATTGAGGAGCTGAAAATACGTCCCCACCCAAAATTTCACGATTATCGATCAAGATTGGACATTAAAAGAACTGATAAAGCAGGAATTTCAATGTTTTTAGCCAATTTATTAAAAAAAAACGATGCAAAAACTCACTTAGAAGTAAGTTTGATAGGCGAAAGGTGCTCAAACTTATGGCCATCACTTTCGAAGCACGCTTGCAATCTGCTTCGCTATGATTGTATTGTATTATTAATCACGTCAGTCTGTATATTAACGAACAGCCACTAATTCTTCTTCGTTGCATATCTTGCGCGCTAGTCGGCCATCTTGAAATTTGGGTTGTCAACTTATTTTTAGATCCTCGATGAAATTCGGAAAAAATATTGTGGTTCCATTTTGAAAAATGGAGGTGATCTTGAAATCTCCGAAGTACCTTTACCTGGATGAACCTCTTTCGAACTATGCGACTCTTGTAGGAAAAGTTTTCTCTCAAGTCTGATAGGTTAGAAAATATTTCGGCGTAATGTTTGTTGCCTCACCCGGTATATACAGGGTGGTCCAATAACTATTAGCACCTTGGATATCTTCGAAACTATAAGGTTCACAGAAATATTTGCTGAAATGAAATTGCACAGTACGAAAGGGGCCATCCGATAGCGATAATAGTTTTTTTTGCAGGTGGAGGTACTTCGGACATTTGAAGGTCAACTCCATTTTTTTAAATGGATCGGTATGTTTTTTTTTCTGTATCATGAAAGAGGAGCTTAAAACGAATTCAACGACCTATAACATAAGGTCATTGAAGGTCATAGAAAGTACAGAGAGGCGTTTATCTTACTATAAACGTAGTAATTTTATTTACTACCGAAACTGTAAGTATTATCGCCTTTCTGTACTTTCTATGACCTTCAATGACCTTATGTTATAGGTCGTTGAACTCGTTTTAAGCTCCTCTTTCATGATACAGAAAAAAAAACACATACCGATCCATTTAAAAAAATGGAGTTGACCTTCAAATGTCCGAAGTACCTCCACCTGCAAAAAAACTATTATCGCTATCGAATGGCCCCTTTCGTACTGTGCAATTTCATTTCAGCAAATATTTCTGTGAACCTTATAGTTTCGAAGATATCCAAAGTGCTAATAGTTATTGGACCACCCTGTATATATATATATATATATATACGCACAAGAATAATAATAATCCTAAGGATGGAAAAAATGCTTCACGGATTACCTGGAATACGATACCGATTTTTTTTTACGCCACACAGCGCGTGTTTACAATTGGAATATATATATAGGCAAGTGAAAGATTTCAATGCGTTCGTATCGGCAGTAGTACCTGTGCATTCTTTCGATCGATATCGATCCTGTCTAAGCTCGAAATAACTCGTTCGACGTTATTATTACACACGAGTCCCGTGTCCTCAATATCGCCAGTACTCGTCAAAGTCTTTCCTACGACGCTCTAAAATTTCTTACCACTTCCAAGCGTAGCCAACTTTACAGACCTCCGATCTTCGTGTAAGACCAAGTGGCGTCGCGTACATTGTTCGCGTCCTTTATTATTCTTCGACATTGTCGGTACAATTTTTGCACCGAATTCGTTCATAAATAATGCAAAGCCGAACCAAGTCGACTCGAGGCATTGTTTGAGAACAATTTCTTATTAAACTCTAGCTTGAGTCAGTGACGAAAATTATTATCACCGAAATAATGATGAATATTCGAGCGTGGAAGAGAGGCGTCGGAAAGAAGAATCGTGATTTCTGGTTCGCGGGGGGCTGGACGAGAAGGTGTCGCTCGTGGTACGCGAGCTTTCGATTCATGGGATATAACGACAGGGACAAAGGGAGAAAAAATTATATAATATCTATCGTTGAAAAACCGTGTGTTCTCTCGGCTTATATTTTTAATAAGGGAAAAAAAAGGGACAGGCCAGCCACCTCGTCATGGTAAACGGATTCTCGCTCGTTCACGGAATCCCGACAGTGCGTGACGCACTTCCTGTGTGGCTCGTGCGGTTAGATCCATGTATATATTCACATACGTACATGCACAACCGAGACACACTATATACCATCGTGACGAGTGGCGAGATCGTGACTATACGGCAAGAGAGAGCGAGAGAGAGAGAGAGCAGCGCTGCGGAATCAAATTCCCGTAACATAAACAGACCATCGCGTATATAAACACACACGCGATTCATTTCTCTCCGTGGACTTGGTCTACGCACGACGACCAACGCGAATCTCTCACGAGATGTTCAAAGTCCGAATGAAAACGTAAATTTCTCCTTTGCGACTGGAAATGAAATTCGGCAGGAAAATGCATATTTTTTATGAGGTAGTTCCAGGAAATAATGCTTATGAGTGTAAAGATATCCGTAAGTGCACATGTTCGACATATAAAAAAAATATATAATAATATACCGACATCGGCGGATGAGCGGTCAAGACTGGCTCGGCCGGTCCTCCTCCAGTTAAGCAAACTTGTGCATGGCCGATACTCCGAGCGGCGACCGCTCACTTAGTCGTGGACCGGCTGGCGCATCGACCAGTCAGCGGAAGGCCGATACGCCAGACTCTGGTGTAGATACTTGAGTGTGAAAGATCTGTATGGGACCGGTACGGGTTGTCCACAGTTTCTCCGTACCTGCGGCAAATGCGGTATACAGTAGCTTGAGGCGGGCTTCGATGCAACGGAACGTTAGAGGTTAGATTGGCCAAGTGCGGGTAGAGAGTGATAGGAAAGGCTTTTATTCGGGACGGGTAATACTTAAAAACCATGAGATTAAAGTTTGCATCGTTGGAGTGCAATGCATTTTTTTTCTCTAGTCCAAATTTATTTTAGCAAAAAAAGATTTCCTATCGTATTTAAAATAAGGAAATAAAAATACAGTAGAGCGTCGATTATCCGAATGAATTGGAAGGCTCCTTTCGGATAACCGAAAATTCCAATAACCGAACAGCATGTTCCGTGGACGGAAAAAAAAATCTTTATTCTTTCAATATGATAAAATCAAATTCGAAGAAGTAGATGTTAAAAACTGATTGAGGAGCTGAATGAAAATACACATGCATATATAAAACAATGTTACGTTTGTTCACGGCTTTGCGGCGGACGAGTACAGACTGCTAGTGGAAAGCGAACTGTGCGCGAGCGCAAGCCGAGAAAGTCGCGAGGGGACGTACATCAATGTATGCATCGTGCAACAATATATAGAGCCTAATCTTTCGAATAACTGAGCATTCGGATAAACAAAATTATTGTTTAGATAATTGATATTTTGGACGACCCAAATCGCTCTTCGGATAATTGACATTTCGGATTAACCAAATCGTCATTCGGATAATTGACGTTTTGGATAACTGACGTTCGGATAATCGACGCTCTACTGTATAGTTAAATATATGTTTTTTGCATCCCAACGATGCAAATTTCAATAATATTAAAAATTCGCAAGGGTATACGTTGGAACTAAGGAAATATATAGTAATGCAAAATTATATATATACAGTTTTATTTTTTATGGTTGGTACGGGCTGCTGCCGCTTTTTACGTGCCCACCATATTTCATCTTATTCCCCCCCCTAGCGGCCGCAGCCGACTTCCCCCTTTGTATCGCGTTCATCGTGACATGTCGGCCATTGATATAGGGAAACTGCGAAAAACCTATACCATTAAGGCGGTCCCAGGTTCGCCTCCCAATTTCGGAGCTAGTCGCGCGTTTTGCCGAGAGATATTTAATCACGGACTACAGGTATACACCCACACACACACGGTACACACACGTATCAGTCCCTGCGTGTGAGTGACATCGTGTAACACTGGAGCTACGTCACGCCTGTATTTATTTTTCTTCGAGACGACGAGACTGGGAAGCGTACTCGCGACCTTCCGATCTTCTGGTTTAGAGTTAAGCACGCTAGCCATTGGACCAGCACACCGCTTATCTCCAGCTATATTTAATATCTATCATAACAGGTCGTAATTAATAATAAAATAATATATGACTTAAAATTGATACAACCCGTATATATATATATACATATATATATATATAATTATCTTGTATATTATTGCGGCTCATTGAATTTGCAGTTATTTACGCGAAAGCCTGTTTACGTGCATATTTCCTTATGATAATAGCGTCAGACGAAATTGTCGCAAAAAAACAAGCCCAGATACCTTTGAAGTAACGGGTTCGAAAGATTCTCCACTGAATGTAATGCAAATACTTGTGTGTTTTATAGCAGACGGCACTTCGGGCAGTACTCCTGCCTCTGTCTCGATATTTTCCACAGTCCCGAAGTTATAAATAAATGTCCGATATGCCGTGGTGCCAATATTACGGGTGACAGGAGGAGTAAACGACTGAGGAGGAAGCAGATTGTTATCCTTGCGACGGGATCCTTTGGCTTCGTAGAGCAGGATCCTTCGGTTTTTTTTGTCTTTCCGCCATATTTCGGGGCGAATTCCGATTTCGGTTGATATTATATAGCATTACTTGCCTTCCGACTCGTAAATGTAATATCGTTGCGAAGCATTTTGTGCCGCGATCCGAGGGAATCCCATTCTGCGACAGCTTTGATCTTGATCCTCGTGGAAGAATTATTTCGCCTGTTACATCATCCAGCCCGCGTGGGCCTTCGGATATTGGAGCGGGGGTGGGGGGCACATAGTGTCACTCTCTCTCTCTCTCCCCTCCCTATTTCTGTGCCTTGTTGTATTATCGACCGCGGTCTCACACCAATAGACCCAGATATAACGTTAGTTCGGCCCATTGATTTTTGTCAAGGTGGGCATACCGAATCTATGCACGTTTCGTTTTATTATCGTGAACGAAAAAAAAATTGTAAATCGCCTGGTTCGCGTTTCTTTCTGTCAATCCGAGGGATAAATGGATGAATGATACGGAAGGGATGCCTCTACTCGCGTTTTGTACAAATGACTTATCTGCATTGGATACTCGTTTTGAAGCAAGATAATAATGAAATGCCTCTATTTCAATGCTGAGCTCGTGAATGTGGCGTAATTAATATTTTTCAGACTAACTCGGCTAGAATTTTCTCTGAAATATTATCATTATATTTCTTTGCTTTACTTTATATGTATGTATTAGTTTTTCTTGGAAATATTATAAAATTATGATTGTCTTAAATAGCACCTTTTCTTATCAAGTCCAACGGAAGTTAGGTTAGATTAGCAAAGTGCGGGTAGGAAGTGATAGGAAAGCGATTAGTTGGGAACGGGTAATACGTAAAAATCCACAAGGGTTTGGAATATGATTTTTAATATAACATCAAAACAATAATGGAAACGTATTCATTTATTAAAAGTTGTATATATTTATTTATAATTACACACACGCGCGTATATATATTGATTTGTATTATGTATGACGTTCTATTCGATATTCAACTTGCCATTCCTGTTTTAATCTTCGCTGCCTTCGAAGGCAGTCAATTGACGGCAGCGCTTCAACCCTAAGTAAAAATAATATTTATTCCAACTCTCGGGTTTTCCCACTCGTCCGTTTTCACTGGGTGCGGAGGGCTAGCGAACTAACGAGTAGATACTCGCATCGCTAGCAGAGCAAACCGAGAAGCGTCATCATTAGCTGGCAGAAATCCTGATGTTTTTTTTCGCGCCCACGGGACCCGGACGCGAGACAAAAAAAACGTGGCTCACTGTCACGAGGACCAGTGGTTCCGGCAAATTTGTGCTCGTTACATGCCCGACGCGTGATGAGGTTCGTGGATTATTTCGCGCGGTAATAACGAAGCGAGCGCTTCTTACGCACGCGGCCGTCGCTGCGCTGAAAGCCCTGGGAAACGTCCAGGAACGGTGCGGGTGCATCCCCGGGGGGTGAAGCCTTATGGAGACCGATGCTTTTTATTTTTTCACGTCCACCCTCGCTCTCTACTCGTCAACCCCCTGCTGAACGAAACGCTTCGCCAGCAGAGGTCTCCTTACTTTCTCAATACGTGGCAAGGGTTCCAAAAAAATTGACCATATTGCCGAGACTACTCGGGCTATGGTCGCGAAACTATATTTAAAAAAATAACGTATTGAATAACCAAAATGTAAGAAATGAATAAAGTTTTCAACGAGTCCGCCTGTAAGCTTGGGGCCTGAAGCACGGCTTTATTTTCAATATTTATTTTTTCGATTAGAGTACTGGGATAACGCGCGGTCGTGATTTCGCACACACAATTAATACATAGTCTTGCCGAGCTTTAGTTTCTTGTTTTTATTAACAAATATTGATAAACAATGAGGTTTTTATTGGTTAAACGGAGTGCTGCCGTTGGTGCATGGCCAATCGGTATACGTGCTTCTGGCAACTATCATCTCAAATGAAAAATAAACAAAATATAATTTTAGTATAACGATAAAACGCTCGGAAAACCGGATACTTTTTTGAATGATTAAAAATTACGATAAGGGCAAGCTGTAGAAAAGTCAGTTCGATTTTCGACATCAATATCAACTTTAATCATTTGTTATCGACGAATGTTATTAACAAACATAAAAAAATAATCCGGCCATACGGTAGAAAATGTCATAAATTATGCCCCTAGACTTTAGAGTCTCTAAAGTCTAGGGGCATAATTTATGACATCTAGACTCCTAGACAACTTGGACCGTTTCAAAAAACATTGTTTCGAGAAAAAAAAAAGCAAAAGAACAAAGGGTAAATTGCATTGCGCCGGATCGCCGTAGCGCAGTCGGCGACCCTGGGAAAAAATTGTCACAACTCGTTGAATTTCTCAACGTTTTGCAAAATCTTTGTTGCAAATAAAAGTTAAGAACCTCGGCTTTAAAATAATGGAATAAGAAAGAATTGTACTCTGAAAATTTGGAGCTTTCGCGGAGCCCTCCTGATTCACACCCACACACTCAACTTATTCGACGAGTATGTCTATTGATACTTTTATTGAAATGTATAATTTGCATCAAGTGTCGAAAGTGTGTTCCGTGATAATTCGTCCAAGAACGAGTGTAAAAACAGTTGTACGGGCGATTAGTTCTGGAAATATTTGATATCTCGATGGTAGTCATGAATAAAGCGGCAATGAGGAGGAAGAAGAACGTCACGTCCCGCGGACCCTTCGGAGCGATCTATAAAGCTCGAGATCGGAGATCGACGAGAAGAACACGTGTGAAACGGAGCGTGATCCCGGTCGACAAAGTCGGAGAGGCAGGCGACGCGACGTGTCGGGAAGGAAGTTCACCAACGGGCTATCCCAACGTGACGACGTTGACGATTGTTCGCTCTAATTGTCGAACGCTTCGCTGGAGCCCTTCCTTCCTTCCTCATCCGAAAACTCCCGGTGATTCTTCCTTCGAGTTTATAATCCAAGTACACTTGGCTACCCCCATAAGCCACGCCTAGTTTGCCAGCCTTTCGGGGGCTCCGAAAGGCTCTTTTTTTTTACTTTTTGAATTTTTCCACGATGCTCTATAAATTCCTGCGGGAATTCGAGTGGTACACGCATTTTGCCCATTTTGTCAAAGGAATATGGGAGAAATTATTGTTTTTTTTTTGCGTCGATACCCGCAAGGCTATACGTTAGAATTCGGGAAATCAAAGATTAAAAAATAAAAATACAAATAAGCTTACAAACATCGCGGGCAATCTATAAATTTATAATTGCAACGCGCCTTTTTTTCCCCATACAAGCTCGATGTATAGCCCACTTTTCTAACTGGTCAAGATTTTTTTCTCTCGATTCTCGCCGCGGGTCGTTGGCACCGTTGCTCCGCGTACGTACATGTTCATAAAAGAATTGCGCGTACGCTCGTTCCAAATATCCTTGCCAAATATCGCTCGTGTAACGACCAGCCGAATGAAATCTCTCTTGTGACACAAGTGTATTATTTTTTCCTCGTGGAGCGAGCGATAGGGACGTAAAGGATGATTCGGTTCGATCCTACGTATAGCCTTGCGCTACGAATAATTAATGGCGATGAAAAGGCAAAGAACGCTATACCAATGATAATGATAATTCGACACACCGTGGCATATTTTCCAACGTTCCATAGGGGCATAACGGAGAATAAATCTGTCCGTTCGAGGAAGCAATGAAGATAAAAAAACAAAACAAAAAAAAACAGTTTAGCAAGCTTGCTCGCTAAGGGAGGACACCGCTCGATATTACCCACGCGTGTAAAACGAGAGATCGTGGCCAAGCATGCGTGACGACGAAAATAATGTATCAATGTTTCTTTGGTGCGCCTGTTTGTCTCTCTTGGCTTCTTACACGCGCCTTTGTTTCTCGAGTACTGTAACGCACTCGTTATGACACCAATCCCTGTGCACACACACGTATTTGCATCCATATACAAATAATAATAATAAAATTAACAGTAACTCAATTATCTTCGTCGTCATCTGACAGATATTACGATACATCAGCCGACTCGATGGTCAATTTAGTAAAGACGAGTGAGACGAAAAGGGTTGTTTGTTTTTATCGATATAGATGTTTCTTCAATCAAATAGATTATCGTTTTTACTGCGTGCACACACACACACACACACACACACATGCTTGGGTGAAAATGTTAGCTTACACCCCTTAATATTTTTTAAACTAATATTATTAGGTATAGGAAAATGCATATCAATTTTTCGGCTTCCAACTAGGTGGTAGCGCTTGATTTATTTCTCTGCTATTTGATAAACACAGGAGCATTAGCTCTATGTTGAAACTTGAATAACTTGACAACGAATTTTTTTGTCGTTTAACCCGGTTAATGGGACGCGAAGCTGATCCTTATAACTTTAAAAGGATTCTTTTAAATCCTCATATCATTATTTTTATGCAAAGTACAGCCATTTGAAAGAAATCCGTTTTTTTTATGCACGATAGGGGTACGTAGATTTTTAAATATAGCCATAATTTGCACGAAAATAATTGTATCGAAATTTACACAGGAAGCTTTTTAACGCCGTAAGGGCCAGTTCTGAGTATTTTAAGTTAAATTTGAAAAGTATCGAACGATTATTAAAAACAAGCTTTTTATGAGGGATGTCGAGTTCCGAGTTTTACACATAATTGATACATAGCCCTGGCAAATTTGATTTTTCTTTTCAAATTGCAAAATATTGACAAACGATGATGTATTTGTTGTATTTTCTTTTTGTCATTTTTATTTATATTATGATGATTTATTTCGTGATTATTATTATCCTTAGGAAAGTGTATAGCAAGGCTGTGAAGGATTGAGCGGCTCGCATTCGCAGCGGTCGTGAAGCGCGGCATATCCACTCTCGAGAGGTTTGCCCTACTACGGCAAATGTGAAGAAATACGAGAGAAACAATGATTAAAAAAAAGAAAGACTTTTAACTGGAAATTTGAGAGATTTGGTCCACTATTACGCGATTTACTACCGATTTTCCTCTACGTCTGCGACATATATATGAGAATTAATAAAAATATGACACTTTTTCGTCTGATTTTATGTCCCATGCACACTCGAGGAACTTTAAACGAGTTTATTCTTAAACGTCGGAAAAATTATTCGAATCTGCACTCGATATATTATGAAAGAAGAAAAAAGAGGAAATCCGCAAAGTCCATGTTTGAAAAAGTCACCTATCCTACCTGCCAATTTCGGGTAATCTTCGTGACCACATCCCGCGCAAAGAGACACACAGTGTCGCGAGACGTTACGTACATCGACTTCCGTGAGTACAGCGCGCGTCTCCGAGGCGTTTTTTCTTTTTGCTTTGCCGTTGCTGAGGTTTTTCTTTCCAGAGCTAACAATCAACGTGCGTGAAAAATGGTAAATTTCGTTGTCGGCGTATGCGTCAGGCACACACGTGATTGAGGAGCGCGGGCTTCGTTTCCTAGCAAATTTTTGCGTTACGAAACGAGCGCGAGAATGTTGCGCGCTGATTGCAAACGATGCGCAACCGTAAGAGCGTGGAGAGGGAGCAGAGTGCGCGGCTCATTGTCAGTCAGCAGTAATACAAGGAGCGATATATATATCGCGTCGCTCGCGAAACATTAGAGCGCGATGGAATAAGTATCGCGAGACTCGTAACGTCCGAAAGATTTTTCCGTTATGACTGATGATACGATTATCGGTTACTCTTGGTACGTTCAGGATCGTTGAACGTTCGTTTTTTTATTTGCACAGTTGCAACGTGTACCTACCCTTGCGGTTTTTTACGTATTACCCGTTGCCAATAGAACCCTTTGCTATCACTCCTCATCCGCACGGGGGGCTCATCTAACCTAACGTTCGGTTGCGTCGACGGTAGCACGATTCTGTAACTCGTAGCGGCCAATGAAAGGCTACCTTTCTGCTCCAATCGTCTATGCGTATGGCTGTTGCTATTTATCGACGACGAAAAAAGCCGCTACCGAATTACAGAATGGCGCTACAGCCGCCTCGAGCTACACTACAGCCTGCATTTGCCGAGGTTACGGGGAAACTGTGGAAAACCCGTACCGGTATAGGCAGACAGACATGGACCTTTACTCAAGTATCTACACCAATAAGCTCTTAGAAGTATCGGGCTTTCGCTTACCGGTTGATGCGCCAATCGGTGCGGACGGCTAACCGGTCGCCGCTCCGAGTATCGGCGATGCCCAATGCTGCTTAATTCCAAGTACCGTCGGAGCCGAGCGTAGCCTATATACACATGAGTTAAGAATATTTTTCTAATCCGCTATATCGATGTAATCCTTAAAAAAAATTGCCTCTACTGGGCTTTGTCCTAAAAGTGCGGTTACTTTACTGAGGACATTTCGATAATTGCAGGAAAAAATAGAAACTGCCGTTTTGGGAGATATGGCCTTTTAAAAAGGTAGGCTGAATGAAATAAAACAATTTTCGAACTTTTAAATATTTTATTGAAGGAAGCGCGTGAAAATCTGATCGATCATGGTGGAAATGATTGTTGGTGCGGTATGGCCAAAGATACACTTGTCGGTTGTTCTTGGCACGTTCGGTATCCACCTATGTGTGGATATATATATATATATATCCACACATAGGTAAATGTGTGAATAATTTTCAAACCGGTATATCGATGTAATTTAAAAAAAATAGCCTATTCTAGGTCTTAAATTTTTCGTAACTTCACGTATCATTTGCAATATATTGAATGACAAAAATATAAAAAAAATGGCCTTTTCGCGAATTATAAGTTTTTAGAAAGCGTGGCGGAGCAAAACAAAACAGTTTTTTTTCTCGAAATTTGCCATAGTTTATTGAATGCAGCACGTGAAAAATTTAACGAACATGGTACACATCATCGTTCCTTTGGGATCAGTCATTTCCGCATCATTGCGATTTGAAGCCGCAAAGATCGAGAAACAATTTAAAAATTCAAATAGCCGGTAAAATTTAATAATTTGGTCAATCGAAAAATACAAAGTTACGTGGCTACTATATTTTGCATATAATAACACATAAAAAAATACGTATTAGGAAAAAACTTGCAGCACCATTATTCCCGCATTCTCGAAGCGCCAATAATTGCAATGCCACGTCGGTCCCCGAGTTAATTCTTTGTTGGGGGAGAGGATGGAAGGGGGAGTGTGTGTGTGCGCGCGCGCGCGTGTGTGTGTGCGAGAGAGTGTGTGTGTGTGTGAGAGAGAGAGAGAGAGAGAGAGAGAGAGAGAGAGAGAGAGAGGAAAGGGACCCGACCGACACTACCGCGAGTCTTACTCGGTTTCCGAACTTGAAATTCTATACTCTCGATCTCGAGTTGCAGAAAGGGAGCAAGAACGTATACACCCACAATCAAACGGTTCCTTTGACAATACGAGGCGCCATTGAGTCGTGTATATCTGTATACACCGATATAAAGTCACAATCGCCCGCTCACAGACAGAACGGCGCCCTGTCCGGAATTTGAACGTGATAAATTTCGCGGTCTGTGCTCTTTCATTCGCTAGGAAACATTTGCACAGTCGCATAAGTATATAGAGCAGCTCAATAGCATTCGAGCTGTTCCGTCCTGGCTGCAGCATATTTTATTACTGTCACAAAGATAAACACTGTTGCCGAATTATTAATCACGAATGAGGGTTGCCAAAGTTCACTCATCTTATTTTGTTCCAATCCTCAATTTATAGTTAACTAAAAAGAAAACACAATCACGAAGCTTTTTAAACGGAACTGCACGAGCTTGGAGCTCAAACGAACTCGTGGATCTTTCATATTTCTTTCTGGGGGTATTGGGATGACAAGGTCGGAATTTCACACTGAATTAATACATAGTCTTACCAAGGGTGTTTTTTTTTATTGAAAGATATTGACAAACCACGAGGTTATTGTTATTTTAACAAAGTGTCACTGTTTCTGCATGATCAATCGGTGTGGGTACTTCTGGCAATTCGGGCGAGCTGAAACGAAAAGCAAAAAATGTACTTTTAGTATAATAATAAAACTTTCGTATGGCCGGACACTTTTAAGAAATTTCGTAGTCTTTAGATATATGTTATTAATAAATGGATGAACATATGAAAAAATCACCAAATCATACGATACCAAATGTTATAAACTATGCTCTGTCCGAATTTAGGGTGAATCTAACGAATACATTTTGAGAAACGACTTGCACCGTTTCGTAAAGTACAGTTTCGAGAAAAAAAGAAAAATGGTAAATCGCAGCGAGGGCGGTTCGTCGTAGCGCAGGGAGCTATCTGATCCTTCGTAAAAATCTTCACGACTCGTGCCAACTTTCGGAATCCTTACGAAAGCTTCGTTCGAAATCAAAGTGAAGACCCTAGGCTATAAAATTATGGGATTGATGTTTGCATCGTTGGGGGTGCAATGCAAATTATTTTTACTTTTCTAAATTCCTTTTAGGAGATTTTAGCTACAACCGTTTTTGAGATACTTATTGGGAGATATACAATTGAAATTTGCATAAAAGATTTCGTATCATGTTAAAAATAAAGAAATAAAATTATGAATGTGATTTCTCGTTGCATTTCAGCGATGCAAACTTCAATACCATATAAAAGTATGCATCAAAAAATCTTTTTTTTTTTTTTATTTGAACCTCACGCAGACCCCTTGACTCGCGTATTGCTTGTTCGTCGAAAGTACATTCAATAAAATGCCCCGAAAAATATTTACGTGGCTATGCTTGAGATATCTTATTTCGGACAATTTTTTTTCAGTTCGGTGCATATATTCCAGACCGCGTATAATATCCTCGATCCACTTGCGTGATGTGCTGATAGAATTTTCGTCATCTCATTCCCGGCGCACGTCAAGTGCGGCTTTTTCATCTGCTCTGTTCTCTCTTTCTCTCTTTTTTCTCCCATCCTCTTATTCTTTCTCTCTCTCGCATTTATTTCTCATATCGCTGAAGCTTTGCGAGCTGTGCCGCCCCATCCATCCAGTGTCTCGCATCATCCCTTAGCCGTGTGGGCGCTTTCATTAGCGAGGAAAAGCCCACGAGGCCTGGTCGAACGTGAAATGCCAAGAACAACGTAACACGCAAATCGCTTACTTGTGAACATAGTTATCAGAATTGTGTGTGTATATATATATATATATATATATATATATATAACAATAATAATAATAATAATTGTACATTTCTTTAGTATCTACGCGACGTGTCAAGTTTCACCGACGTCACCTCCTTTAGAATTATCCGCGGTAGGACTGGTATAGGCGTGGAAACGCGATTTAGGAAACGTGGGCTTACGTAAGAGTCTGCTCGATCCGCACCAAAGATCGATTCCCGTGATATGGCGGAATAAGACCAGGAGGGAAAACTGCGATGAGGTAGATAAAGACGAGGAAGCTGAATAAAAAATTTCAAAGGCTATCATAAATATTTATATCCGTGGCAATAAGGAAACTTGAATTTTTATTTTATTTTTTTCCTATCTTGGTTCCGATGTATCTGGAATCTGTTTAAAAACATTTCACTGCTTTTACGCGCTGTTTGACGCGACGTCACGATCGAAAGCCGTCCACGTCTGATGTGTTTTGCCGTATTCGACACCCACCCACACATACGCGCGCGCGCGCACTTTTGGCGGTCGTTAATATCCCGCTATAACTGGAATAGTTCTTTTTTGATTGGCGAACATAATTCTAGTGTCTGATACTTTGAGCCAAGGCTAAATGAGGAATTGATAATTATATTGCATATAATATATATAATAATAATAACCAAGACTGGTGGATGGGCGGTCGGGGTTCGGCGCGGTACTTGGATTTAAGCAGCGTTCTGCATGGCTGATACTCGGAACGGTGACCGTTTAGCTGTGCACCGGCTGGCGGATCGACCAGTCTGCAAGGAAGGCCGAGACTTCTGAGACGTTGGTGGTGGTAGGTACTCGAGTTAAAGGTCTGTGCATCAGAGAATCGGAAGAATACGGGGGGGGGGGGGGGGGGGGTCTATGCCGGTACGGGTTTTCCACAATTTCCCTGTACCCTCGGTAAATGCGGGCTACAGCATCGCTCAAGACGGCTGTTGACGCAACGGAACGATCGGTGAGATTAGAGCGAGGTGCGGATAGGGACCGATAGAAAATGCTTCTTAGACGTAAACCGCCGCAAGGGTACACCTTGGAACTCAGGACTTGTAATATATAATATAATGATAATACATTAAACAAGCGGTTTCTAGTCTTCTGTCGCTAATCGAAGGGCTGGCCGTCAGAAAATAAAAGACGATCTCCAGTGACAGCTGGCAATTCGTAAAAATCACACGATCATTGCGCGTGTGCACACAATGAGATGGGGATAAATGTTTTTTTTCGCCACTAGATAACGCTGATACGTGACATCGTTTCTCGCAATCGTTTCAATAGAAGCGACTTGACATATAGACGCGAGGCACCCGCGGCAATCTCATAACTTACTTGGCGCGGGGGATACCGCGATCAAGAAGGCGATTCCCCCTGGGCGAGGCCTTTCCATTGCACATTACGAGGAAACGGCTGAACCTTCCGAATACTCCTAACGTGGGTATATCGAGCGCACAATTTTTGATAGTCGGGACATGCGTTCGCGCAGTCCCGGAATCATCCAGATCGAAAAACAAGTACTTGTCAAATTATGAGGAATTATCTCGTTGTCCTTTGTCTACGATGATGACTAATGAACGTGTCTTGTGGATGTTGAGGTGACAGGTGTATTGCAAGGGGGATTTGAGGTCTCCAATTTTATTTCAGACGTTTCGTTGATTTTGTAGACATTGGGGTTGACGTGATGTCGAGTATGAGGAAAACAGGGCTAATATATATATATATATTCCGTGTTATTTCGTATGTATACATATATAGCCGAGTGTTGTCGAGAAGATGCCTGGAGGGGGGGGGGGCAAGGCAACTGGTTCTACCGGTCAAGAAACGGCTGTGGGTCCACTGAAAGAAGACAAGTTTCGGCATGGCAAGTGGGATCCAACGGGGTACGAGGACGACAAGAATAGAGCATTCAATTTTGTCTCGTAGAGAGGAATGTGTATTCGTCCGCGGGGGGGGGGGGGGGGGGGGGCCTTGTTTCATCAGGTAAACCATTGAATCTTGAAAGATACCTACCGAGGTTTATCCGTATAGTTTTTTCTTCCACGCTTGACCGCACGCTTTGCGGTATTGCGAGATCCGGATCTGTTTTTGCGCGTATGATAAAATGATTTAGCATTTAATCTGGTTGCGCGAAAAGTTCGTTGGACGAATCGGCATTTTCGTATAATCCGATTGGATAAAATCCAAAGGAAACGAAGGATAAAGTGACATGTGTTTCTTGTCACGCTCGTCACACCCATCGTGGCAACTTGACTGATAAACCGAGCGCGCGCGAACGAGACATCGTGGGACGTGCACTTTGAATTTTTCTCAGTCGTATAATTTATCGGATTTTTCGTTGCACCGCTTATCTCGGTGCGCAAAGAAAGAGTACGTGGACAGATCGAACGACGACGCTGTGCCGCAACGTACGTAGCGGGGCTTACGCGGAGGTAGGCGCGCAAGCGCCTCGAGACGTTGCGCGGTGTTCGCGTCGTGTCGATAAGAAGGAGAATGGGAAAAAATTGTGGGAGCCGACGACGAGACCTTGCGTATATCTTATCAAGCCTCTCTTGTACCAACAGCTTGAAAAAATCTCGCGCAAGTTTTTTCATTGTCCCGCGTTGACACGACGGCGGCCATTCTACCTGGCGCTGTGCGAGTTTCCCGGAGACGTCGTTAAGGGCGTTGCTCCGTTGTATGCATTGCGCCGGTGTACTCCGGGTTGCCGTTCTTCGGGCGCCGTTGCCATTATTATTCCTGCGGGACATTCTCAAGGTGATCGCAGTTTACGCGAGCGCATAGGCTGGATCCTCTCAACGTTATCGATACTCGGCCTCTTTAAACCTGTGCATCGATGGCACGTAACGAAACTTCTTTTCTATATTCTTTTCCTTTGTTCCCATTATTGTGAAAAATCTTTTCGGCAGTTTAAGCTCATCGATCTCTAGTGAGGAATGTCAAAAATTTTGGACGAAATCTAATGCAACTCGAACGATGGAATCTTAAACTTTATCGATAATATGTCGGGACAGAACACGCCATCTTCGCTTTGGATCGCACTTGCTTTTAAATACAGAGGTATCGCGAGTGTGGAGGGAATTTCGAAAGTGGACGGTATCTCGAAACTACAAGGTGTACTTTGTTGGAACAAGACAGTATCGTGAAACTAGATGGTAGACGGACAATGTTTTGGCAAGGAACCTGCGAAAGGGAGCATAAGTTTTTCTGCCCCCGTGTAATTTTCCAGCCTGGCGATTTTCCAACTCGGTGGTACTCGAGTAGCGTAAGATCGATCAAAATTCGTACATCGTTGACTCAACTTCCAAACAACAGGCCATGTGGGAAAATATTTTTTTTTTATTGGGAAAAATAAACCCTACACGAGTTAGAAAAGATCGGCAACTTTTTGAGAAACGCGATGCTCGAAGGAACGCTTACATTCTGTGGTGAAAAAAGCTGATGGGTAATGGCACATAAATGGCACACGTTACAAACGCAAACTTACAACTAACGGAAGTTTAACGCAAACATTGTTTCAAAAATGCACTTTCGCCTCTCGTGCCAAGTAGTCCAAGCAATGTTGGATTTGTTCGCGATACAAACACAATGGTACAACTCGATCCAACTATGACGGTTGAAAGTGTGCTGGGCAAGTTGAAAATAAGAGCGACACGAAATGTACTCTCGATGCCTGGCGTTGTCGCGAAACTGTCGGTATCGATGTTACGATAGATGCAAAAAAGATAATGGAAAGGCTTCGTTTGTATCCAAGTGTTTTTTTTTTTTTCTACCAAAGTCGGCTCGTTTTGCTCTCGCGGACGGTGATGGGAAAATTGCCGATGTCTAGGGTGCGCTTTCGGTACTGGGAGCGTGCTCGGATTCGTATTCAGCGGCGGGGCTGGGTGAAGCTTCGCTACTGGCAGGGACCTCACTACCGGCAGGGGCCTCGCTACTGGACGAAGGTGATGCAGTGGCGTTGTCGTTCTCGCTCGACGCCCCGTCAGCAACGTTTTCACTCGGTTTGAGCGTTGCTCCGATGCTGTCCTTGCTCGTGCTGCTCGACGGAGCAAGTTCCGTAGTGACGGAGGTAACGTCATCCGCTGGCTTTTTGTCGGGAACGCCCGGCAACTTGGTTGTTTTTCCACCAATAGTCGCAGCTATCTGCTCCTGAACGCACGTTCCGGTTTTTTGAACGATGTTCGCCGATTGAGTCACCAATACGGAGAGAGCTTGGGTCTTGCTGCAATAGACGAGAGATGGCTGAAGAGTGCCCAGCAGGAAGGACAATTTGCCAAGATTCATGGTGACCGATGGTACGGCCTTGGCGGCGGCCCATGCTGCTTTGGCCGCGACCTTCGTGGCGGAATAACAGCCAGAGAGAGGAAAATCAGTTGTGAGTGTAAACGTTAGAGAAACGGCAAGCATATAGTTGTCGTTTTTTCGTTGGATCACCTACTCACCAATTTTATGCAAAATACAGCCCGAAGTGCCGACCTTGTGTTGGTGACGTTGTTACCGCATTGTTGGCCCTCGACCCTCAGGGCATTGAGATTTTCGATCACCTCGTCCGCGGTTTTTTTCATCCTGTCCACGTACGCGACACCCGTACGGATTTTTGCCACGACGCAGCCGCTCATCTTGGAGTAAATCTCGACGGATACCTTGTCAACTTCATCGAGTAGCTGGGCACACTTGCTCACATCTGTATCTTTGCCACGACTCAGTATCCTCCTGATTTCGTCCTTGGTCTGTGATGGCAAAATTGGCATTCTTTACCCATCGCTTCCACATTCGATCGTTTGGCCGTTGATAAGTTTTTTTTTTTTTTTTTTTTTTCCCCTCAAATCTCATCGTGCGTTCGCAACTTACCCTTTGTACGAACGAGGCTACGTAATCGGTCAATTTTTTATTGATATTGTGGGCTGCCTCTTCAACCTTCTGCAGCTTCTCGGAGGCACCCTCTCTGATAGCCTCGAATCTTTCTCTGACCCGACTTATCGCCGATGCCACTATGCTATCGATCTCCTGCTGAGCCGAATGCAACTCGTCCGAAACGAAGGACGCCTTAGCTGCCTGGACATTGAAGGGAAGAGTTTTATTAACGGAATCAAGTATCGCTCGCGCCTCGTAACTGTCATATATGTATCGATTATCGATGGTCTTGGTGCTGACACTCGAGTCACCGTGAATTCAGTAAGGAGACGTAGATTTTTTTTTCAAACTAATCGAGGGACGATATTTTCAGCAGGGAAGACGAACAATGTGTACAATCTTGGAATATTTATTACTTTTAGGATATTCCCATTGGCAAGCCTTGTAATTTCGTCACGAGCAAGGACCAGTTTTACCGAATTCCCGATGCTGACGGAACTCAAAGCGGTACTACCGGCACGGTTTTTCGAAAGTGTTACCCTGTATCCTCGAAAAATTATAGGACAATGCATCAGGAAAAACTTGCCATGAGCGATTGGAACAAGTGTGGGGTGGAAGCGAATGGGACGACACTAGTCGAGTCCCGAAGGGGACACGAAGGGACATTAGAAGTACCACTGTACCGACAGCACCTAACGTTTTACCACACTTTTCGTCACGCTAGACTTTTCTCTCTCTCTCCCTCTCTCTCGGGTGTTCCGCGTTTATTAATCGTGAAAAGAACTTACCGAGACGAAGAGTACGGCGCACAAAATGATCACGATTTTCGACATTGTGTTTTGCTGCTCAGCTTTACGTGTATGAGTTAAAAAATAATATCGAACGTTGCTTATATACAATTTTGAGAACTCGGCTGGGCAACGGTAATCGGGGCGACTGGGGCGAAAAACCCGAACAAATGTTCGGCCACTTGTGTCAATTCGAGAGTTCACCCGGTATCAAATTCAATATGTAAAGTCCATATTTTCTCATTCCTCAGAGTTTTCGGTATTTTCACGACTTTATTATTCATCGATGTTATCGGCGTATTTTTGCGTGGAGCACCGTTCAATTATTAGCACTGAAATTTCATTGGAATTTTTCAGCACAAACGAGTGGTACAATTTGTTGACAGTCCGGAGGGACGTGGGTCAAATACAATTTGCTTGTAAATTATTCCGCTGCTGAACAATCGAGAGGATAATCGTGGGGTATGGATGGTATTATTTTTGGTCCGTTGATTAATAAACACGCCACCGTTGCGTTACAGGCTCAATCGATAATCATTTTGACGTAATTAAATAATGATGTGACATACTTGGCACGGAACAGGTGTTTCAACCGCGTAAAGCTCGCTGTTTGCCCTCGGGATATCTTCCCCTCCCTGAGAAGTCGTAATTTTCACATTAATTAAGTCCTTCAAGGTCCCAATTAATCAATGTGTCAAACAATGTGTTTAGAATTTTTCGCAGATTTTCTTAGACTCGCAAATCGAATTTCTACTCGCACGAATCATAACGATAAGCGAAAGAAAAACTTGGCTTTGCTAGCTCTCTTAGCCGAGACGAAGATAAGTCAAAAATATGGTCGCTAATGATGGGATTGAAGTTTGCATCTTTAGAGTGCAATGAAAATGCATTTTTTTTTCTGACTTTCCCAAATTCTTTTAGCACATTTTAGCTACCAAAATCCATCAAGCATTTTTTAAGATGCTCATTCGGAGATCTGCAATGGAAGTTTTCAAAAAAGATTTCGTTTCGTATTAGAAATAATGAAAAATGTATATAAAGATGAATTTTCGTTGTGTTCCAACGATGCAAACTTCAATAGCATCGTAATCGTGCGTGCACAGCAACGAGCGCGTTAACATGATCAACAACTTCATTTGCGTTATTTAATAAAATCCAGGTTTGCGTTTCACTTCGTTAACATAACATGAATTTCGTAATGACAAGTAAATGCAATCAGATGTGCGCATTGCGGGTTGCCTTTTTTTTTTTTTTTTTTTTTTTTTCTTACGAATACAAACCTTGGTTCACGATGAACTTGAGGCCAAGAAATATCAATACTTCCAACGTGGCGAATTATCTAGATCCGTAATGATCTGTATTGTCCAACATTCCAGCTGAAACGATAGCATTGAAGTGTACATCGTTGGAATGCAATGAAAAATTTATTCTTTTTAATTAAAAATGTATTTTTTTTTTCGGCTGATATAAGTGTTAAAAGCAGTCAAACATTTTTACGTATTCTTATTAGAGATTCGCGACCTCAATCGGCAAAATAATGGTTTTGGATAGAGATAAAAATGAAAAAATGGAGAAGGAGGTCATTGCATCCCAACGATGCAAACTTCAACGTTATCTGAAACTTTTCGGTACAATATACATTAAGAACGCAGTATTGTCTGTATATCTCTATGAAAACGTATGTATAAAAAATCAAAACTCTTAGCTTATATACCTTTGTGGATTTATTTTATTTTAATAGATCTGCGATCGAAAATTTTTATTCAGGTATCAGTCCAAGCGAGTGTGCTGCAAAGCTTGCTGTGTTATTTCAACCCCTTAGTTCCCTTAGCCAGGTTGTTTCGATGTCTCGTAAAAACTTGCTTGTTTCCACATTGGCTAGAAAAGTGAAAGGTAAAGCTAAATGATGCTCATTTGACTTGTTGTTACGCTTGATGTACAATGAGTATAATTACTACAAGTAATTAACGCAATAAATTCGAAGTAGGTATTTTTTTTGTAATCGTTGCCAGCTACGCGGCATTGTCCTCATCCGGTCGCACATTTTTCCGACAACGTAGAATTTATAAATCTTCTTGAAAGCGAATGTCCTGGAGTTTATTTGTAGCAAGATGAATGGACCGAGGCTGTGCAAATATGCTTTTATACATTGTGACGACACGTTTACGGAAATGATGCCCCAGAAGTGGATCTTTATGCTTGGAAATTATTAAGTTGGCGCGCCAATCAGACTCAAGTTTGAGTCGACGCTTTTCATCGGGAATACCCTGAGGTCAGTGTATCCGCCGCCTTGCCGAGCGCGCGCGATCGTTCAGTTGTCAAAACGGGGTCTCCAACTTAGCCGGGAGGTTTCGAACGCGACGCGGCTATCAATAGGATCACGCGGCGTGTATCGAGAACTTTGGAAAGGCTGTTGACCCAACAGGCATCGCGAAACTCGGAGCTTGAAGACTCGGCATTGATCATTGGAGGGCCGTACGCAACTTGCGAATAGTTGATTCGCCACAAACGACAAGATCTGCCTTCGCAAAGCCACATTCTAGCGCCGAAAATGCTATTTTACTAGATCCGAGCAATAGCATGAAGTTGACGACGATTCATACGCTCGTACGACGGATTCGCAGGGACGAAAGGTCTCGATAGCTTTGCATGAATTTTCTTCTAAACTTTTCATCTGCATTATTTTATTTGAAAAGAATACACAAACGAGGATCACTGTTGATCGGACGAGCAAACGTTTGGACAATTGGCATAAGATTCGGAAAGCTCTACGCGGCTGAAAGTTACAACGTTCAGGAATCAATATTATCCTTGGATTCCGATGTCGCTGGTGGAGCGAATTCCGCTGAAGAACCGGAATCGGATGGTGCGGATGGGTCGGAAACGGATTCGGACTCGGATGGCGCGAATGAGGGCTCGCTCGCTGACTCCGATACGGCGACGACGGGGATCTCGGGGGTGGTGGGGTCGGCAAGGCTCGGCCCTCTGTTGTGGACCTCATCGATTTTCTGCTTAACGCACTTGGCGGTCTTTTTCGCGATGACCGAGGCCTCGTAGTAGAAAGCGGTAAGGGCGTTCGTGGTCGTACACGCGGACAAGCTGGGTGGAAGCGTCGTCAGCAGGAACGTCAGTTTGGTGGCCTCAACGGATACCGCTGGCACCGCCTTCACGGTGCTCCATGCTGCCTTGGCTGCGACCTGGTACCACCGCCGAGTTAAACAAATCAGTCTCTCAAGCGCTAGTTTGGATGTACCATTGTGAAAACTGAAGTGGCGAGAGCCACCGGGGGGCGTTTGGACGCGCCCATACTCACCGTATTGGTACACACGAGAGCTTTGCCTATCGCGAAAAAACCATCCATGTTCTCCAGACACGCGCGCGCATCCGTTTTGTGAAGGCTCAAAGTGGCTAGCGTATCGTCACCGGTCTTGAGCATGTTCTTCACGTAAGCGGTTGCTTTTTCGGACTTGTCAACGAAACACTTCTTCAATTGAGAAAGCGCCTGACGCGCTCTATTCAGCAGCTCGATGCCCAATTTCTCGCAATCGCTGACATCGACGTCTCCAGCCCCGCTGGTGAGCCTGGTCACCTCGTCCAAAGCCTGTGTTATTTGAATTTACGCGCTTTAGCCGGGCAAGCGTACGAAACTTTTCGAAAATAAAATCCTTTTGTCAGAACGCGTGATCCCGTACCTTTTGGATCTTGGATGCTATATCTTCGGAGATTTTAGCATTGAACTCCTTGGCCTGTGCCTCGATTCGAGCCGTGAGCTCTGCAGACTTCTGTTTGGCCTCTTCGACCGCGGCCTTCACCTTCTCTACCGTACTCTCGATCAGATTGTTCAGGCTCTCTTGGGCTTTTTCCAACGAACTCGACAGGGAGGCTGCGTTCGATGCCTTGAAATTTCAAAAGATCATTTGCATATATCGTGGCTTCTCCAGGAATCGGTGCTGGACTGGTCGAGGTTTTTAAATAATTGGAAAAAAGCCAATGTGGCGGGTCGCCGCTATTTCCCGTGTTGAACCGCGTTGGGTGATGCTTGGAAGAGTGACGGTCACCGACTATCCATCGGCAGGCTTACCGAGTTTCCGCTGGTAACCCAACCGACGTTCGGTCAAATATAGCCGCTCGTCTTGCCACAGCTTTCCTACACTTTCCCTGTATCCTCGTGCAAATGCCATACACAGTCTTGCACAAGGAAACAGTAACTGTGGATTACGCTCTGAGGCAAGACGTACGAATATTGGAAATAAATGCCGAGACTTTTGAACATTGAGTCTCGTTATTTTGGAAAAATTGACAAAAATCCTGTACTTTCCGCAATCCGCTAACTGCGTTCTTACTTACCGTGGCCAATATGGCGACGCACAGAAAGATTGTGATTTTGACCATTATTGGTGGTATTCGTAGTGCTGCTGCTGCCGCTGCTCCTTGATCGATTTAACACCTTAACGTTCATCGAACGGTGCTTATATACAAAAAATGTTGCTCCCATTTAAAAGCTCATGTTCGAATAGTTAATGGTGCGAAACACGTAAAAGGTCATTCTGCCACTTGTGTCAATTGACGTTGGCAGCGAAAATGATGTAATTGCTCAATCGCCGTGAGCAAGTCTGTTTTCGCTAATTCTACCACTCGGGCATCCACTCTTTTGGTAATTTGCCAAACAATAGCGGCATATTTTTCTTTGATACGATCGGTGAGATTTCGCGATACACGCGAGACGAGCCAGGCCATCGTAAGGAGCGGTTTTATCAGCGGCAAATCGGCGGAATTAATCAGATCTACCGACACCAAATACACCTTTCACTCCTACCCTTCACATTTATCTTTCGTTCATCAGAATATTGTGATGGCCTGAAAAAAGGGCCTATTCTTCGCATCATTTTGTTAAAAATCGAAACCCTCGATCCACTTGCGGTTTTACACTTTATTCGAGTCTATTGTAGAAAGTTGAAAGCATTATTTGAATAATTAAAAACAATGATAAATGTCGCTGCGCGTGGGACGAGCCGCTCATCCTTTCATTGGTTGTCCGAACGTCATGTATGGTTTTTTGTTTGTCCAAATATACTTTCACAGCTAAGTACTAACAAAGCAATTTTTCAATTTTCGGAAATTCCAAAGGCCACGCACGTGCCATGAATTAGTGCTAGAAAGAGAAGAGTTTTCAAGAAAATCATTGCAGGAGTTTGTTGGAATGGTTTTGGTTTTTGTCGGTTATTGTAATGGTCAACATCTGTAATGCCCATTCATCCCTCGTAACTTTATATTTACTCTGTAATCTCCTCATATCATTAAGAATACATTATTCGAACATCAATACACTATACTTCACTATTTTTAATTATCATCGGCTATGATCCACAAACATGAGAGGGTAGATGCAATGCCACTTGAAATAGCGCGGAAGAGGGCGATGAATATGGCGGCAACTGTGTCACGCGATTAATTAATGCTGCCATGCTATATAGAAATTTTGTAGATCCAGTAGTGCCTAAGATGAAACTTCATCTTAATGATCGACTGATCAATCATTGTTCAACTGATTGCAGGAACTTGCTCATTGGCTGTATCGTCCATCTGAGAATTCGCGGGTACTCTTACCTTTCTCACGGTAAGACACGGCGATCGTTTTATGAAAGATTTTTATTTTTTATTTTACTTATACAAATACTATACAAATATTATAGTTTTTATCAATATTATAATTATACGAATATTTTAATCATATCAATATTACAATTATACAAATATCAAAATTGTACAAATATTGGTGCGCATCTTTTAGATCAGATTTATTTTATTATTGGACGGATAATTAAACAGATTTCGTAAACTCCTTCGACGAAGAGATTTGCAATAGGGGGGGGGGGGGGGGGAAATATAGAAAGACAATGCAGCGACCGTGGTGAAAAGTCAGAGTAAGACACGGAAAATAATTTCTTTTTATACGTCATAATCGAAACGCCAAACATCTTTCCACGATTACAGCTGTTTATATATTGAATATACAAACATGTGTACGCACTAGAGTTATAGTATCCTTTTTCAGCCTCGCAGTCATTTGTGATCTGATGTGCAAAGCAAACGCGGCTAATAGAATTGAAATTTTAAATAAATTGCTATTTTCGTGGATAAACAGAATTTCTCCATCTCGTCCGTTGTTTGCCATTGAAGGATGAGCATCCTTGGGTGAGGGGCAAATGGTGGCAATGTCGTTGCTCATTAATTGGGCTAAGACTCGAAGAATGTGAATGGCCTTGGATGAAGGGACGACGACACATTGATTGATTGACACAAATTGGAATCAACTGAAGGATACACGAGATTAAGAATTATGAAACAAGATTGATGTAGAACAACGAAGACATAATGAAATAACAATGTAGAAAACAATAAGCCTAACTGAGTGTAGAGGATGTGAAAATAATAAAAAATCAAATGTACGAATGAGAAAATCAAAATTTACGAGAGAGGGAGAGAGGCAAACAATCATATCAGCGATGCGATCCCCGATGAACGAATTTTGTATGCAGCCTCAAAATATTGCGTTTCACTAATCAGAGACTTGGAGTTTGACTATAGATGAGCCACTTGTCATAATCTCAAAATGCCATCATTTCCGTGTTTCTCATAACAGAGAGATGGTTTGTTCCGCTAGATTCGTGTTAATTTTACTATCTATCTTTTGGATAAAACCAATATGTTTTTTTTCTATAATACGAAAGTTACCACGGAATCATGAAGGTGGATCAAGATTTTTTTAAATATCTGCGACCAGGTTCCGAAACCGTTGATCTTTTGTAGGAAAATTCGTTTCGTATGACTCAATTTTTCCGAATTACTTTCGAAAAGGCAGTATCTTACAAGATTTGAGCGATTGGATAAAGTTTATGAATATTTATACGGTCCTATGACGAATTCGCACCATCCCAATATCTTCATTGCGTTCCACCGCTTGGAATTTTCGATTGGTTTGGCAGGATTTTGCTGTTATTTCTTTTATTTAATCGAGATACATTGATGAGGTCCGCTTTACTATCGAGCAAATGAGCAAACGATCGAAAAATTGTCAAAAGTAGGTGGAATGTTTGGGCGGATAAGAATTGGAACGTCAAAGAATCGACTTTATCATTGAATGGCAGCGTTGCAGATTCAGTTATAGACGAGGCTTCGGTCTCAGGCGCGATCTCCGATGGATGTACGGGTTTAGAGGCGAGCGGGCTATTGGGGGGCGGCAGAGCTTGGCTTCCTGTTGCGAACTTCCTCGAGTTTCTCTTGAACGCACTTGTTCGTTCTTCCGACGATGACCTTTGACTGGTAGTAGAAGACGTTAAGGGCGTGCACGGTCGTACAGGTGGTCAGGCTGGCTGGAATAGTTGCCAGCAGTAACGTCAGTTTGGCCGCTTCAAAGGATACCGATGGCACAGCTTTGACGGCGATAAATGCTGCTTCGGACGCAACTTGGTCCCAACGCGTGAAAAAGTCAGTTCGTCAAAGGTCAAAACGAAAGTATCATTGGGAAAAGAAATTTTGGATGAACACGGCAAAGGTTGGTTATCGAACGTTGACGCTCACCTTGTTGGTACAGACGAGTGCTTTCATAGCCGAATAAAGATCCTCGACTTTTTCCACACACCTACGGGCATCCAGTTGGTGAGCGCGCAAATCAGCTAGTGAGAAGCGAGCGAAATGGGAGAATCCCCGTGACAAGTTGACTTTGCAGCGCGCCAACGCGCGTTTACTCAACCGCGGTCGAGGAGTACCTACTTGGAACAAGTCAACTGGGGAGAATGCTACCCCACTGGGAATGTCTCCCAGACGTCGCTCCCTCCGAGTACGATTTGTTCCGGTTGATGCAGTCAGCGCCTACCGCTCAGCGCTTCAGCTTGTACGACGGCGTTAAACAATGTCTGGATCAGTGGATTGCCTCTAAAGGCAATCCGGTAAACAATACCCCGCGCGGGCGGAGTCCTCAAATTTGGAGGTTTCTTTCAACGATCGAGGCACATTTTCAAAAAATCAACTATCCTTCCAAATAAGATGATCACGGTTCCCTCATCGATTACCAGATGTAAGGGAAAGCGAAAGAAAAAAAAAAACAAGAAGCAGCACGGAACTCCACGAAGATCCATTTACTTGGCATCTCCTTGTCGTTTCCGTTCGACGAACGACGAATTCGAAAAAACTGCCCAAGTCCTGTCGTTCGTTAACTTGGATTCGTTGGTTGTATCCGGTCGGATAGGAGACTTTTTCATCGAATCCGCGTTGCTCGTATTCGCCGTATCGGGGGGGGGGGATCCGATTTCCGCGAGCGTACAGTCCCCCTTGGGAGTACGCGCCACGACGAAGCTGCATTCGTCGAGAGTGCCACCGGTAAACGATTTTCCTTTTCGTCACCCTGTCAGCTTCAAATTAAGCGTGCTAAATGAATTTCCGCAAAGGACTGGACGATGAGGGCGCGACGGGGCTCGTTGAATCGACAGTACGACCAAGTTTTCCATAGTTTGACGATTGATGTTACTTTCCGGCCGGAATGTCACAACGCTTAGGCTGCTCGTGAATATTTTCACCCCAACTTTTCGCACACCAGGACACATACAGCCAACAGTCGGTGTGTAATTTCGTACGATGGATGTTATTGCGATAGATTTGAAAACGTGTGCATCCAAGTTGATGGCGTTTTTAGTGGAAAAGGCCTCGGAATTTGCCGACGGCTTCAGGCTGCTCATATTTGTATTACTTAAGGGGGCACATCCGAGTAGACGGCGGAAAAAAAAAAGGTGAATTGGGAGAATTATTATCTGAAAAACTATTTGTCCGAATTGATCCAAGTTTGTTTTATTCGAAAGTATAAATATTGAGGTATATTGACGGAAAATGTTATAAATATATATTGACTGAGAGCGCTGTTATTGTGGCAGGCGCAAGAAACATGTCCCTCATCGGCGGGCCCCATTATTGTGTGCAGTCGGTCGATCTGCAACAACAATTTCGAAAAGATTCTTAAAATGTAATGTATAAGGCCCTTCGCATCGTAGGATTAAAAAAAATCACTATATGGCGCTTGATTAAAATTTAAATGCATTTTTCAACCTCTATTTCCGACCTTTCTGGTTTGGTAAAAAAATAATAATTGACTTAAAGAAAATGCTACGATGGGAAGGGTTTTATACATTACATTTTAAGAATCCTTCCAAAAATGTTATTTTCAGATGAACTGACTGCTCGCAATCATAGGGACCGCCAGCGAGGGACGTGTTTTACGCCGGCCACAATAACATCGCTCCCCCAGTTATATATTTATAATTTTTGTTCGTCATTATACCTCAATATTTATACTTTCGAATAAAACAAACTTGGATGGAATCGGACAAACAGTTTTTGAGGTAATAATTTCCAAAATTTACCTGTTTTTTTCCGTCTACTCGCGTGTGTCCCCTTATTAATGCAATGTACATAGTCACACTATAGCGTAAAAAAAAATTCTCCCCCCTCTATACTCGCACGATAAAGGGGAGAATGTGGCAACTGCCGTAAAGTCGAGGATGACTCGTGGTGAAGGTGGCCAAGAAGGCAATCGACCGCATGAGTTTCTTACACTCGCGCATTCGCGGTTGGTCGTCTTCAGGCGCCATTGTTACGATTTTGAAATCGTTTCTAAAGTCCTACCATATTTCCCCGATCAAGCTCGCATCTGTCACGTTTCGAATATTTTGCAACGATATATGAAATAAGAATTGTCCAAATTGCACGTACTCCCCAAGAAGTTTTGGAGTTACCTGTAACTCCTTAAATTGCAAACGAAAAAGATTGCGTTACGAGCTGGGATGTATTTGTAAAGCAACCAAAAAAAGTTGAGAATATCTTTATTCTCGCGGGCATACGATTTTTTTTCGTCTTTTACCCCCATCGTAGATGGTGGCTTCCGAAAGTTAAAAATCGTTGCCAATTTCTCGTGGCGTCTCTCGGATACAGAATATATAGCGCAGATACAAAAAATGAGAATAACTTTAGCGCTGGTGATACGATTGTGTCGACTTTGAAAAAACGATTGAGGCGCGTCCTATTTACATCTCGTTTCCCTGTGTTGCCGAAATGTTTACGTCATGACACGCGGGGTAGCGAGCGTACGATCGATCCGCTCCCCGAGAGTTGCCGAGAGCGTTGGGCTCTGAGCGCTTCGTTAATCGCGTTATATTTTAACGACGATGAGTCGCGGACGTGGCGATAATAACGATCGACGAACAATGAATGGCGCGATATCTCTCGCTGCAACGTGACCGTGGTCGTTCTCGCGCGCGCGCGCGCGCGCGCTCGGTACAGAAACGAGAGGATCATTGATCCGGAATAGACTGCGACGTGATTATGCTCGCGTTATAACGCCCTGGTTCCACGTTGAGACTGATATCTTCGGGAAAGGCAATTAGCTGGCTCGTATAAAATAAATCGTATGTATGTGTATTCTCGTGGTTTACCCGCGCCCCGTTGTGACGCCACGAACATAACGTTCGCGTTCCTCTTGGATCCGAAGCGGCTTGGCGGTCATCTTCCGTGTTAAGCTGTATTGGCCAGGGCCGTTACTCGCTTGGGTGACCGCTCACTCGAGCACCTCGGGGCATTAACGTAGAGAAACAAATACCTAAAACGGAAGTAACGAATTATAGACTCCTTTCGACTTGCTCCGGTACATATAATCGGCAGTTGATCAAAATCAGAGCGACATTAAAGCCGAATGATAAATTCGAGCTATGATACAGGTCTGAAAAAAGTGACTTTGCCGAACAATTTCGAATAATTAGAATTTCCTCTCGGATATATGGTAATAATGGAAAAAAAAACGTGTCGTCTGGCATTGACGTTTGTCCATTGTACAAACGTCCTCCCAATTTAGGCGCTACCGTCAAAAGGGTCGTCATACCGCCAACGGCGGACCTGGCCACCCATCTTGGCTTCGTTGAGTCTCGAGTCCTCGAGCTCGAGTGAATAAAGCGAACGAGGTCGGCCGGAAACTGACAAATGGTCGCGAAAATTTCGAGTACGCGGAGAGAACGTACTCGACGACGGCAAGCAACGATGTCTTTTC
This sequence comes from Ophion ventricosus, assembly GCA_963932345.1. NCBI lineage: Eukaryota > Metazoa > Arthropoda > Insecta > Hymenoptera > Ichneumonidae > Ophion > Ophion ventricosus. The sequence goes on along the minus strand of OZ010717.1, from coordinate 30,813,103 downwards.
GCGCTTCGTTATATTCGTTCTCTCTAGCTTGTGTTATCTAGCGGAGAGAGATCCTCCACAATTCCACATCGTGGAAAGAGTCGAAATGCGCAAATTACGCATTCGTTCGTTCGTTTTTTTTTCAATCATATTAGTCAATTGATTAAATCACTAAGAAAATTGCGAGAGAATGCGATTCAGCCGCTGGCCAAAAAGATTGCAAGAGCTGTTGAAAATTCTCGGCCAGTGAAAAAAATTACGGATGGTAATTTTGGTAGATTTTTTAAGTGTTTTTGGAAGAACGAACTTTGAGCTCGTCAGTTGGTACGCATTTGGAAAATAGTTAAAGCCTTGCATCTATATATGCAAGAGTATGCATATATAGATATTCCAATGCTATTGGGTACACACCGGGACTCCTTCTATTGTTATAAAGAGAAGAAAAAAAACGCGGCAAATGCTTCATAGTTAGATAAAGCTCGAAAATAAGCTGGATGCAATTAACCCCGGGTCATGCGCATCTAAATTCCCGCGTGACGCACTTTTCCATACTACCTATGTTAATGAATTCAGCACAGAATACAGTAAAAAAGCGGGCTTGGAACGAGGCCAAGAATGTTATCTACATTTTATTGTCGTTAGCCTCCTTGAGACAATGCGAAGAGGAAGCAGAAAGGCGCTTTCCGAATGCCACTTCCTAGCTGGAAGAGGGCTTATCCGACTGCCGTCTTCTGGATAGAAGAATAGGATCGCATTATCTGCCATCTTCCAGATAAGAAAGACGGTCGTCTAACTGCCAGCTTCTACATAGAAAATGAGATCCACCAGGTGATTCATAATTACATCGGCCGTTGGACCTAGTTTTCCATTTAGAAGGCGGCTGTTCTATGGTGGCTTTTTTATCTACAAGATAGCACCGATATAGGTTATAGGTTCCATTCCATGTGTGGGCGAAATGTTTACTTGGAAAAAAACAAAAATTATTGTAGAACGTTTGGGAACGAGGAATAAAAATAAAAAATCATTGACGTAGAATTTTGAGTTGGATATTTTATTTTGCATTAATGAAATATTTTACGCATTTAGTGGGCGGGCTGTGCATTTAGTGGATGCCTTGAACCGACACGGGTGCAGTGTAATAGTACATTATGATGCGAGGACGAAATTTTATTTTACGAGGTGTAAAAATTATCGTACCGAGTGAAATAAAAACAAATCAAATAATACACCAAAAATGCATATAGAAATGATACACTTGAGTGTGTAATACAATACGCGTTAAGCGAATCCCGAAATGACACAGTTGAAAATTTGTAAAAAGTGACCACAATAACACATGTAGCTGTGTTGAAACAACACACTTGAAACAACGCATTCGGATGGCAATTTCCCTAGCCAGAAAATGGCAAATACATTCCACCTGATCGTTGTGTTATCTATCCCCGTGATTTTCTAAATAAAGAAGGTCACATTTTACTTACATCTTCTAGGTCAGAAGAATAGACGCAATCTACTCGTCATCTTATGAATAGGAATGCCGCCATCTAACTGTCAGCTTCTAGATATAAAACTGGACCTGCTGATTAACTTATAGATCATCCGATGCACCCAGTTGGCTATCAAGAAGCTGACAGTTACATTGCCCCTTTTTTATCTAGAAGACGGGAAATAAATGGCGCCTATTCCGCCATCTAGCTGGTACTCAGATGGCTGATCCATCTTCCTCTCAAGGTGACCCGTTAAAGGAGTGTTAATGTTTGCACCCGTGTAGTCGGGGTTCCCGTTCTCCAGGCGCGCATCCACGCAAGTTATTGTAGTGTAGTCAATCCAATGTGGCTTCGGGCGCGGCGTTGTTAATTCTCGTTTTCATTTAGAGTTTGCACTCTTGAACTCCTCCATTGTACCAAAATAATTTTTTTTTTTTCAACCAGAAGTAGGAAAACCAAACTTATCGCTATGATATTTCTACGCTTCGGAGATGTTCTTCGTTGTTAATAAAAAATATAGAACTACTTATTTGAGCTTGTGTGTGATGAGCCGTCTCTTACGTAATAACGTTATCAGACTTGGGTCTGAGTCGAGAAGGTCGTTTCACAGAATTTACAGCTCATAGCCGACTTGTCGCTGAAACTTGAAGCGTCGAGGGACGTGGATGCACGTTTGTTATCAAGAATCTCTCCTGGCGGCTCGTGAAGAGAACGAACGGAGAGGGACGGAGCCACGAAAGAAAGAGAGAGAGAGTGCAGAATTATACATAGCTTTTGATCTCGCGTATACAATATTGAACATGGGGATTCGTTGAACTTAGATTTATAACTAATTATACAAAACGTGATTTAATAGAAATACTACAAGTATCAATAAAACTAAGACCAGAACTAAACTCAATCTAAGATAAAAAGTAAAACTAACCTAAATATAAAATTAAAAATTAAAGGAGAGAGGGACGAAAAGGGAAGAGAACGACGGGGAGTGCGAGAGTTACCAACTCTGACAGGTACACGTTATTCATGTCGCTATATGTACACGCACCGCGATCTCTCTCCCTCTGCTTCTATATCTTGCTGGGCCAACCGAGCGACAATGGCGATTAATCAGAATGCGAGAGATAATAATATAATTGCTGACCATAGCGACCGACACGCTAAATATAATCTCTTCTGCCAAGCCTGTGATTGTCGATCTCCTTCTCTCTCTCTCTCTCTCTCTCTCTTTGTCCACTCACACTCACTCTCATTTTTCGTTCTCCCTCTATCTATTCTCTTACGGACTCACCTGATGCAACGAGATTTACTGCGTTTCTGTACCGCCTATAACGCTTTCACATCGACGTTAAACAATGGGCACTGTAATTGTGTCACACGGATATGTGGGTAATGACGGAAACGTCAGTGAACTATAATGTCGATGAATTACGTGAGACCACCAGAGGCGATCGTGAAACCCTTTATTAGTCAAAATTGTTTTCCCCCTTTCGGTTTGAGAAATTGCTATTTTGAAAGTGTCGAATCGTCGTAGATTCGACTATATCAGCATATCTGGTTATTTCGATGCGGGCTATTTTTTTTTTAAATATTTTTCTTTGAGATCGTTTATTCTGGAAACAGGCCGGGCCTTGAGATGACCTTTGTACGAATATGCTTACATTTATTCGAAAGTGTTTTCGAAGCCTTTGGAGGACTCTGAAGACGTTGAAGGCTGGTTTTTGAGAATGGATGTTACTTCATCGATGAATACGTAAATATGTAAATAAAATTATTACAATAAATACATATTTTTCGCAATGAATTCATCGAGGAAAGAATGTTGCTCGAAATTTATTTGACTTGCTACCTCTCGGCGGTAAAATGGAATATCTATAAGGTCATTGTTACGTTCATCGGTCCCGGCGTTGCAATTGTCTTCGGGGGAAAAGCGAGGGTCCGGAATGTTACTGGCACTTGTCTCTCCAATGAATAAAGCAAGAGAGAAAGCAGCAGCTTGTGGTTGTTACATCTATCCATTTAATGATTTAGTTGTGCCGAATCGTTGAGCAGAAATGTCGCACATATTCGCAGATCCAGTTGCCGGGGAAAGATCTTCACGTTGAACCTGTCATAAGCAGAACCTTTCACTGTTCACGCTTTCTCTCTCAACAGATGTACAGCAGCCACACGCATTACATCATCACGAGACTCGCATTCGCCGAATTTCTATTCACTTACAATGTTTGTCAGGCCTTGATGCGATTCCAATGAATTTCTCATTTACAGATTGTACAATGACATAATAATTTCGCGAAACTCATACAAACGAGAAAAATTATTATTCGCGAACCGTTGAAACGCCAGACCATGGAAACCATTGAAATTAATCTGAGATAACTTTTCGATTATTTTTTCTTTGTTCCATTCCTACCTGTCTCCAGCGGCCGCTCAGTTATTTAAGTTCGCACGGTGCTGTTGTGTGACCCTTTCTGAGAACGAAATATCCTCAATACGAAGAGACAACGAATGGCTCGAAGATTGAAAATGATTCGAGTTAAAAAATCCCATTGGGGATACACGTATTCCTCGAATAACCGAACAATCATTTCTTGGAAACAATAATCAAGGGGTTATTGTTTTACATCTTTATTGAGAAAGGCTTTGTTACTTGCTCCAGATTCAATCATAAAAATTGGAAAGACGTCACCGCGGAGGGCCTCAGCTTGAAAATGATGGTGTCGGCCGGACTGCTATCGTGATAATAAATAAATAAAAAAGAGACAAAAATTCGATCCATTCTTCTTTAAATTCAATTTGAAAGTTGCCACATTAGTTTTTGGCCTAGCATAGGTAGGGTTTCCCCTCAAGCTACAGTCCTAGAGACAACATTGTTAGGAAATTCAAAAAATGTACGTTAATCGTAAAACACGATATCATCGCGGTTCTGTTTCATGCTCGTTTTGAGTCACGCATACATATATACAACGGTATGAAAATTCACCCCTATATATAGTACGTTCCCATACAAGAGAGTTCGTTGCCATTGGGATGTCGTGGGAACTGCTCACCGCTCGATATTACGATGCATTGTCGGCGTTGGTTTTTTTTTCGTGGGGTGTCGTTCTTCGATAGTCCTCGTTAGTCCCTCAAGACTTGTTGAAACGACCACATACGCACGTACAAGACTTTTCAAATTTAATAGTCTGCACGTAATATTTTTATAATCATCTAAATAATTACCACGATTTATAAAAAGAACAATAATGATGAGTTTACGGAAACTAAATAACTAGTTTCCGTTCAAACTAAATTTACTGAACGATTTTCATTTTATGTTAATTTTCAATTATCGATTTTTTGATAATTCACGTGTATTTATTTATTTATTTATTTATTTACACTGTCATTTAATATTTTAGTAATATAATGATTACTAAAATTATTAATAGTTAATTTTTTAATAATATTATTATAGTCAATAATTATTTAATTTGGAGTTCATTTTTTCTTACTAAATCAAAGTCCTCAATTATCAGGTCCACTCCATCATCCGATCGGTCGAGATTGGTTTATTTTTTATTTTACCAATAATACATACTGCCTCAAAATTCAACAACCACTCGACTATTTTCCTTAAACGATTAAATAGTCAGGTAACGGATTCGACCTAATTTCATATGGATAATGCCTTTTCCGACCCCCGCCCCACGAGTACAATTTTTCGATACCTTCTTTCGTTTTCCATTTTCTCAAGGTGGCTGAGCAACTTAAACCGTAGATAACATTGTTGGCCTCGTTGCGAGGCTGCCTTTTTTTATTTCGTACTTAATGCTGACTTTATTTACATAGGTAGGATGGAAAAGTATGACGCGGGAATTTAGGTGCCCACGACCCCGGGTTAATTGCATCGCGCTGATTTCAGAACGTTATTTAATGCAACACTATGAAGAATTCCCGTGACTTTTTTTTTCTTCTACTTACAACAATGGAACGAGTCTCGGTTTGTACTCGATACTTCGGCATACAGGTATACTTACGCGTATCCATATGCAGTAGCACTGCAACCATTGCAGAGCCATTATGACGTCTCCCTTTTGTGTGTTGGTGGACTCGGGGATTTATGCGCGCATCTATGTTCACGCGTGAATGTATCAGTGAGGCAAACAGCCTTGACGCTATAAAAATTCCCATGCGAGAAAACATATACGCTCTCCCTCCGTCTCTCAATTGCCACCGTCATAATCGCGTAACCATACTCTTTCGATCGTCGCTGAGCTAAGGCAAATCCGTATGTCGTCTTTTTCAACTCCGCTTTTTTTCTCCCTTCATCTATTCACCTCGTAACAAATTAAAACGAAATTTTCGCCGATTCGGTTATATATATATATATATATATATATATATATATATAATGTAGAGGGTGGCTCAACAAGTAACCTTGAACCTATGGAATCACAGCTATGTATGTTCTCCGATGATTTTTAGTTTTCGAGAACAAGGCAGTTAACGTTTTTTTTTCTCGAGTTTTCGCGTTTATTTATTTTTCTTCTGTATATGTACTTTCCTCTGCGACGATTTTGAAAACGATTGGCAGTCATTTCCAGTATAGTATAAATATTTTTTTTATTGTCTCAATTTTTTAACTTTTGATCAAAATATTAGGCATTTACGTTAGTGTTCGGTTGGTCACTTATTTATTGCTCAATAGTGCACTTGACTACGGCAACACGGGTTCAAAAAACCGGAAGAAAAGTATGCACAACAAAGGAGAAAAATAAAAATAAAAAAATTCCGAACACTAAAAAAGATGCCCTAAAACATACATGGGGGTGATTCGGATATGGGATTAGAGTTTCCATCGTTCGAGTGCAACGAAAATTAATTTTGTCGACTTTCTTAAATTTCTTTTAGCATATTTTAGTTTTCGTTGGAACGCACCGAAAGTTCTTTTTTACATTTCAATTTCGTTTAGCAGATTTTAGTTTTCGTTGGAACGCAACAAAAGTTCTTTTTTACAGTTCAATTTCCTTATTTTTATTATTCTAATGGATCATTTATTTTTTGTTTTATAATATCATCTTTTTTTGAGGATTCGTATAGTAGATCGCTAAATAAAAATCCTTAAAAATATTGCGGGGTTTTGTAGGCGAAATATACGAAAATAAATAAGGAATTCATAAATATTCATTTTTATTGCCCACCAATGATGCAAACTTCAACCCCAACGATATATATATATATATATATATATATATATATTCGTATATTATTGCATTGTGTACATTGCACCCGATATTTAAATTTACATAGTTGAAATGCAGTGTAAATTAGTTTTGTCGAAGTGTTTTTTTGGCGTGGGCTACGAAAGTCGCGCAGGCTTCTTTTTTGCATTTGAAACGGTGGATGACACTGGAGAACGGACGGAGGTTGAGGTTACCGGCGAAGAGTCATGGAACCCCTCTTCGTACCGATTTTGTGTTGCTTTCGCGTGCTCTGTTTTCGCTGTGCACCAGGGGATGCGATCTTGGGCGATCTCCGAAAGTTACCGCGGGAACATTTTGTCGAGAATTTACCGATAGCGTACAGAGTTAAGTCGCGTAAGAGGGCAGACGTTATTGGTCAAGGGATTTGACGTTTAAATTTCGATTTTGCGAAAAGGTCTCGAAGCGGTAGTCCGTCTCGCGTCGTCGTTCCGGCAGCTCGGCTTAGGACTCGCGCTCCCGTGTTGACAGTTTTTCCGTCGACGCGCTCGGTTTCGCTCTCGTTCGCGCTAACTGAGCGCGCCTTATTGAGTGTGTTTTCTTCGAGTTTCGTGAAGTGCGTGTTGCCGCGCGTTGAGGAATACTCGCAGGAGATTCCTCCACCGAGCTACGCATGAGGATTATCAGTGCATTTCCGTTGAGTTCTCGCATTTCGGCTTTTACCATATCGCCCCCGTGTAATTACCGCAAAAATATATTAAATAATTGGTTCGAGTAGTTCTTGTTGATCTCGTTTACTTTTCCCTATCCATCGAAAGTAGACCCCGAGCTTCTCTACCTTTATACCTTTAGCAGTCAGAACGGCCGTGCACTGCCGTGATCGTTCGCTCACACAGATGCGTCGAGTTGCGGTTTGTCAGTCCCGCGACCTCCAAAAACTCACTCGTTCCATTTTTAACCCGCGTTTTTGTTTATTTTATTTTTCAAAAGTTCAGTGTTTGCGCTGTTTGGTGGGGATGGCCGTAACCGGTAACCCGGTGGAAAAAAGTGAGCTAGCGCCCACCGGAGCATGCGGGTTGCATCGGTGAAAGTGGGCGGCCGAAGGTGATGCGAGTTTTCCCGAGGTTCGAGAGATCTGAAAGAAAATCTCCGTTACAATACTTTTGCTCAACGTTTTATTTTGAAAAATATCAAGGACCGTCCTCAAAGCAGTCAGATTCGTTGATACCCAACATTACATACATATAATAGTTTTAAATATACATTATATATATATATATATATATATATATAGACCCCCAGACAGACACACACACACTGGCGACTGTTTGGGTTATACCCATATACATAATACACACGCACGCACACGAATATTGAAAGCGTACGATGAAATTGACCGGGCGTAGTACGAATTACCGTAAAAAGGGGTCACCTTAATTGTGGGGCATGGATATACCTGTCGCGTGTGATTCCCTATCATGGGAATACCGCAGCATGTGCGGCTCACGATACAATGCTCGTACGAAATCCTAATAGAGAACTAGAAAGGGCTCTCTCGAGTGTGTACATCAGAGTGCCGAGTCGTGTCGCTTGCGCCCTTAAGTTGTTGAACGTGTGCCGTGTACATAGGTCGTACACTATAGCATTGTCCGACCCCTGACCATATGTTCGCGAGAATTCCCGTGGACTCCTGTTCGCGTTCTCACCGCGTCTCGGCCCCTATACGTGTGAATGATTAATTCACAGGCGCCATCCATGAGGCGCTTTTCTACTTTGGGATTCTTAACGTGCAACATGGCCTCGTTATCGCACTGCAAAATTGCCAATTATTAGCCGCCTGAAACATACGTATTTGACACTTCGATTATTATTTATTTTTTTTCTGAATACAATCTTAGGCAAATGTAAGGAAAATTTGAAAGTCTCAAACACGTGATCTGTACGTGAAGTACAATTGTTTCTAAGTTGCAGAAAATTGCACACACGAAAAATCAAAAACATCATACCGTTTTATGAAAATACGAATATACGAATCTGAAAAATGAAAAATGTATATACGAATCTGAAAAAAAAAAACACGAATTTATTGAACTATGGAGCATTCGTAGTGACACTTTGCATGGTTTGTCCACGATTGCTCGACGATCGCGAATGAGGCGATCACTTTAAGCGTCTACATAAAAAGCCAAGGACGTTTCATCGATGTCTTGTAATTCCAAGGAGTACTTGAAAAGTGGAGCTCTACTCTCTCTCTCTCTCTCTCTCTCTCTCTCTCTCTCTCTCTCTCTCTCTCTCTCTCTCTCTCTCTCCGACTCGTTTCTACGTGTTTTCTCTCTTTCATATAATTGGGAGTACAAAAAGAAAGAAGTAGATTTATCGAGGCCTCCGAAAAATGTGAGCTCTGCCTCGAGGCTTGCATCGAGACACGAATTACTCGATTCTCGAAGTGGACGAGTTATCCCGAGTGGCAAATGGACTGTAGCTTATTGAAAAAATTGTAATTATCCGAATTCCTGAGATTCGATTGAGGTTTCGAGGACACCACCACGAATATTCTGAAAAAAAAATCAAAGTTCCATTTTGAGTTGAGCAAAATGAAGACGATTGAATTTCGAATACGAAACACTTGTAAAACAATTTTTCTTTAATAGAGAATTAAATTCGATTAATCCACTTTAAAATGCATCTCCGATCTTTTTTTTTTTATCATCGACAGCATGCAGAAAAAAGTTTTTCACGAGTGTTTCGCATTCGGAATGATATTACCTTCATTTTGCCGTACTCGAGACGGAATTTTTATTTTTTTCCAGAACGTTCAACTTTTCTGGCAAATATTATTCATCACCAAAATACGCTATATTTTTTTCGAAGAGGTATGGGAAAACCATTAAAATCCATATTTTTCTAACTCGCAAAATCTCCGCGCAAGTCCCTTGGAAAACACATGGACACCGTATAGTTGCCGCGCTGTATATACACATAAACACACACGAGCACGCAATTACGCGAGAATACATTAATTTGCGAGTACAAAACGTTTGAGCCTTGCACCTGAAACCGCGGCTTGTACTGCTGCAGCTTTTTTAGTACCGTCCGCAGCTGCATACGTCGATTGGTCGTACAGCCATCTCATGGAAAAAGGTGCACAGTGCAAATACGCGGCTGCGTCACGTAGAAAATAATTACTCTCTATTTTTGGCACTTTGCGGCTAAGATTTTCGACCCTGCGTATATACCGAAAGAGGCACGATTTCGTCACAAGGGACTGCGTTCCGCCCCCTATTTCAATATAATACACAAAGATATATATATATAAAATGGTGATTCGACTTGGATAAAAGCCAAACTCAACATTGTGCAAACCCCAATGTCTTCAAAATCATTTTTAGATAACCCTAAGCATATTCAGACAACGATGATTTCCTCACAACAGCCGGATGTATCGACAGCCAACATTACACATAGACGCAATGGATAAAAAATGTCTTTTTCCCATAGGATTGAAGTTTGCATTGTTAGAGTGCAATGAAAATGATTTTTTTGACGTTCCCAAATTTCTTTCAGCAAATTTTAGCAACCTAAATTCCTCAACCATTTATTAAGATGCTTATTAGAAGATGGAGAATTGAAATTTGCAAAAAAAAAAATCCGTGTCGTATTAAAAATGAGGAAATAAAAATATGAATTCTCGTTGCATTCCAATCATGCGAACGCCAATACCATCTTTCCCCATATATATATGTACGTGTGTGTGTGTGTGTGTATGTGTGCACGTGTGTGTTTGCGCGCACCTATATCTACATGGCCATACGTTTCAGGTGCGCCGTGTCTCCTGTGTATGGTATACAGGCGATTAAAGATCAAGTCATTTATTCCACCTTCTCCGAACACGTCCCCTTACACATCCCTAACGTATTAGAACTGCGCCATCGTACACGAAGGGTTTAATCCAAATCGCCGATAATTATGCTCCCGCTCGCCCTTCGACCAAGTTCTACGTCCCGCATACGATCCAAGGAGGGCGGCACATTTCAAATTCCATAGGTTGTTGCGTGGGATGAGGGCCGAATAAAATTTCAAGTGCCAAAAGACACGAAACCACATGCCCTAACTGCTCGCGATTGCGACGCGGCCTTTTGGAATTATAAAGGGACTATTGATTGTGGTAGTATGTATGTATGTATGTATATATATATATATATAATTTCGTAATTTTGCGTTGAGAAAGTGGTAGCGATGAAATTAACGGTGGTTTTTATTTCCGCGGGCTTCTATGTTGAACCGTTTAATAATGAGGAATATCATTTTCATAACGACAAATAAATACGAAAGTCGTTGAGCGAAAATTAGGGTTGTAATGGTATTGCGAAGACGAATTAACTGATGGAATTCCACGACTGCGGGGGATGATGGTTAATGAAATTATAATTCTGTCGATGGTGTCCCTTGAGTTTTCGTCGAGTGAAATTGCATCGCGGTTTCTGATGAGGACTTTTCTCTCTCTCTCTCTCTCTCTCTCTCTCTCTCTCTCTCTCTCTCTCTCGCTCTGCCTGCCTCCCTTCCGTCTCGCCTTCTCTCCCGGTAACTTCGTGGAACAAGATGAAGTCTAGATTTTCCACCCTTCTCCTCGCGACGACTTTCATTTAGAATCTTTTTCATTTTCCATCCGCTTACGTATCCTTAGAACCGCAGTTGGAATCGTCCGTTTCTCTCTCTCTCTCTCTCTCTTCCTCTCTCTTTCAGGATGGTTTAGTCCGTGCCTCTCCGACGAGTCCCTGTTGTGTATGTCTCAGCAGATGTACGACCATTTGCCGTGGCAGCTGCCCGGTATACGCGAGCCCTACTACCAACCGGGGACTCGAACAACCCCCGTGCCTGTGTTCCAACGTGGCCACGTGCAAGAATCGGCGAAAAAAAACAGCACCAACAATTTCTGATCGATAAAAATAAAAGTAATTTTTACTCTCAACCGATTCGCGTTGTTTCCTTGATTGGGACGCGATCCGTGACACGCTTGATTGCCATTTGAGGATCGCAATTGACGCAGTGTTCATTAAAAAAGAATGGATCGTTAGCTCGTACGATTGCCGAAGCAAAAGTTCGTCAAAGCCCACTTGTTTCTCCATGTTAAAAGCTGTAAAAAATAAATACTTTTTGCTACATTGGGACGTGCGTCCGAACGATGCAAGTGTACATTCAAACGAGGCACGAAGAGAAAAGGTAGAGAAAATTGTACGCGCGTCAAGTTCCGCAGGGCCCACGATCGGATGCCGGGGGGCCCGAACGGGCCCGTTCACGTCACTGGCAACACCCAAAGAGTGGGGACAGGCAAAACTCCGATCCGGAGCTCTCTCCGGGCGCACGGTTAGTCCGCATTCACGTTTCGAGCTCCGAAGTAGGGGGGGGTTTTGGGTTTTTGCGTATCGGACTTTGCGTACCGGACTTTGCGTACGATCCGTGCTTAGGGTCTGCGGAAATTCCGCAGCGATTCGCGAAACGAACGGATTCTATGGGATTTTTAATACGCCTACCGAGAAAATACCGCGAAAAGAAGTGTGAATAATTTATAGTAACTATCCCAGGACGACGAAGAAAACCTCGAACATCAAGGATAACTGCGAGAGGGTTAAAAAAAAAATACAGCAGATCATCTCGTTGATCCGAGAAATCGCCGTGCATTCCGAAGCGTCCGATCAAACGTACTTCGAGTTCCGGTGGGGTCGCCGGAAGTGAGCTGAGCGTGACGGTGCGCGGCGAACGCGCGTCTGGGGCCAACGGAAAATCGTGGGAACCCTTGGCGGTTCGTTTTCGTGTCCCAACCACCGATCGGCCACCGTTGGCTATACCACCAATTATATCGGTGTTACATTGCACTTACCGTCTGTCGCTCGGAGGATCTCTGCCGAGCGTGTTTTATCACCAGAGTTGGAGCACCTCCGATACCCGATCGCGAGTTCAATCCAAATGGTGCAACCGCCTTCGGAGCATCGTCGCCTATCTCCTTATCACTCCGTCCGCTCTCTCCGTCACAGCCCTCCCGCCCTCGAGGCACTTGCGCGATTCCACCCTCGCGGTCGTCAAACACTCGACGGGAATTAACCCGTCTCTCGTTGCCTCCGCTCGGCCTGTCCCCGAGAACAATAGCTCGCTCCGACTCGCGAACGAGCGTGCGTCAAATCGCTCGGAAGATATCCCCGAGAAGTGGGATCAACCGAAAGTAAACTCTAGTATTCTCGGCGATCAAGTTCCGTCGGGCGGAAGCGAGCGAGTAAAATGGATGTTCGTCACCGGAGAGGGATCCTCGCAACGGACCTAAATCCCACGAATTCCCAATAAAATCCACGTACCGAAGCATCGGTAAATCATGAAAAACAAACACGCGTGTTGTTGACGTCTTGGCCAGTCCTCCGTTCGAAGAGCCGTGGCATAGCTGCCAGGCTTGCTTCTCCCTCGTACATACGATCCTTGTACTTGCACTCTCCTTCTCGTGTACATCAAAGAAAACTGATCGGTGAATCCGTCTTTCGACCCTCCGTCATCGCGGCCACGCTCCACCAATCCTAAAGCCGGCTGTCGATACACGGATAGACACGGATAGACACGGATCATCGGGAAGCATCGTGGACAGGGGTGCGAGACGACAATATTGGAATGGAAATTAATTTTTTGACGATCCAGGCGGTGTTGGGCTCTCGACTGGTCCGTTCGCTGTGCCTCCGGGTCTGCCGTCTGCTTTGGCTACGCTAGGCTCCATCTCCGCAAGTGGTGGAACTGCTGATTCATCCCCCCCCCCCCTTGAAACAAGCCCCTCCGCCGTTCGGAGATCGAGAGAGGCCGAGAGCCGCAGCCTGAAGAAGCTACAAGGGAGAAAACGGGATGAGGTATTGGCTGGAAGCAGTCAGCGAAAGAAGTGAGGCTCGGGAAGGAGGATAAGCGCGATAGAGCGAGCTACAGACGTATGCGTATACGATACATACAAACGGGAGAGAGTCAACCGACCGGTTGGAATACCACTCCGGGAGTAGTAGCTCCGTGACGTCGGTAGAGTGGCCGGGACGAGTTGTACGGGCAGTTTGAGAGCTCGGCTCCTCGCCCGTTGATGCTCTCGGGCTCGCATACACAGCCAAGGGAAAAAACGACGGGACACGGTGAAGCCTAGCCGTGGTACGATTCGTACGAAACGTTCGCGCTGGCCAACCTGGCCGAGAAAACGAGTCTCCATCTTCGTTCTCTATCTCTCGCATCCTCTCGCACTGCCTTCCCGCACATGCTCGCATCATGGCGTCCAAACTTCTTACCTGCTCGTCGCCGTGGACTCGGGACACGCGGATCGCTCCTAAAATGGAAGAATCCCTGAGTCCTTCGCCCGTTAACGTCTCGCGCGTTTAACCTCGAGAAAGCGGTGCACGCTTTGTCGTTCGAAGAGTCTCGTACACCTGCTGAGTGCTGCGTCGGTGGTGCCGCGATCAGACACGTTTGTCCGATCCAACGAAATCTTCAGGACGAATTCATCGAGTTGTTTTCTCGATCGATCGTATACAGGCCGCGAGTTCGCGATGGTGCTTGCGACGAGAGCCTCGGAGTCGGTGCTGACGACTCCGCGGAACGCCTTGCAACTTAACAACGGTCTTTGACGACCACGCCACGGATACCGTTGCAGCGTCGATGCACACAGGTGTTCGTACGACAGCGGAGGGACCCTCGTACAAATAAAAATCGAAGGAGAGAGCGGAAGAGAGAGATATAATGAGACTGAAGATACACAAATATCGTATAACGGTAACGCGATCTGGACTGCGGTTCAGTTGTGTGGAGTTGAATGAATGCAAAGTGACGCTGGTGACAATTCGATAATCGTAACCGATTTCGTTCAGTACCATCCCCGTCCGGTAGATCGTCGTTGGAAGGCACTTTTGTTTGTTGGCCAGATCGATTTACCGATTGATTTCTCGGTGGACTTTCCGGCTGGCCGCGTTTCCCGTGTTGCCGCCGATCCAACGAAAGGCACAGATCCGGGGAAAAGCTGTAAGAGAGAGAGGGAGAGAAGGCTGACGAGCGTGGAGTGTTGTGTAGACACACCGAGAGATTCTATGCGCAGGCAAAAGGGATTCCGTGGTAGAGGCGCAGGCGCGGCTCTGAGTGTGCGGTGAGTCGCAGCGCCGAGTCCCAGTGCGCGAGTGAACGAGCAACGGCGACGCTCTCGCGTCGATCGAGCCGTGTCGGGATCGACGATCGATCGTCGGTGTCCGCGCGTTATCCCGAATTTACTTATAGATTTATCGCCCCTCCCGCGTTTAGATCGTCACGATCGTTCATCGACGATCGGCAAGGATAACGATACTGCGTTTTTCGATCGCCTTGGATTTTTCTTCTCGCTTCTTCGCACCTGCCGAACGATTCGGAGGGGAGAAAAAAAAACGTCGGCACGCACGTGCGTCTCCGTAATACACGTGTGTAACGAGGATAACGCGTATTCTCGAGTGTACGTACGTGTGTTAGTGGATATGTGTCGGTACAATAAACCGGAAGATGCTCCTCGGTGCTGAATACTCCAATACCTAATCGTACGCTTCCGCGTGCTTTTGTTGGATTCTGCGCTTGTTAAATTATTTGTTGTGACGTTTTTTTAATATTTTTTTTCGCGCGTTTAATGTAAAGTGGGTGTATCGCGCTCAACATTGAGGTGAAACGAAAAAAAAAAAATCCCGAGGCTGCAACGAAGAGACGAGAAACTGTCAAGAGCTCAAGTTGTTATAATAATAATCGTAATAATAATTTAAATATAAAAAAAAATGGGAAATCATCCGTCCGCCCACCAACCGCTCGAGAGAGCGACCAGCTACAGTGGCAATGCGCTTCGACTATCGGTACGTAACTATGTGCCCAACCGTTATGCCTGCGAGTCCGACATTTTTGTGAATTTGAAAAAAAAAATCTTCCGAACGCGATAGATCGCGATACTTTGATATCGATGTGACAGACGTTCGTGGAGCTACGAAGATTCGATTACCTACTCGTTGCAATTTCTTGACTCGATTATTCGAATTCAATTACCGATTTATCAGAGTATGTGGTCCTGTCGTGCTTTCCGAAAGCACTCTTCGCAGGTTAAATGAAAGGTGAATGAAATTTCGCCAATCGAATTGCCGATCTATTTAGAATTTTTTTTTACGGGCCTTTTTGGGGCTCAGTCGCCACTGGGGATCCTCAAAATTTCACGTCCGCCTGTCCGATGCAGCGTACTGCATCCTCCTCGAATTTTTGTACCTGTTCAGGTTAAAAATACGAGATAATTCATGAAAACATTCTTTCCAAATTGAAGAATTTAATATTTGATTAGATTTTCCATCTGAAAAGGGTGACTAATCGACATATTGTTCATTGTAAATGTACATTTTGCGTTTTTTTTTTCACGACGCGAATTCGAAATAAAAAGTTACGAAAAAAAAAATTCCAAGCTGGCACGAAAAGTGACCAAACTTTCGTCGTCTTGCTAGAAAAATGTGGAGCCTCGCGCCAAGGCGTACCGTTATTTTATCTCGGCACGATCCACGTTGCCCGCTCGTTTACTGCGCAATTTTGTGCTTCTCTTTTTCCTCTTCTATCGCGTTATTTCTCATACTCGTGGAACAAGGATGAAGAATGGATGAAAGAGAGAGGAAGAGAGAAACACACGAATCAGCCAGATGTCCCGTTGTGCAGGCACATTTTGTGATCCCCGAGAGAGCAAGAGAGAGAGAGAGAGAGAGAGAGACGCGAGCAGGCTTCACTAGCTCTTCCAAGTCTCGTGGTGGATACGTACTCTTTCCTGTGGATTTGGCTGCTGCGGGCCACATCCTCTTTTCCTTTCGGCCCTGCTGCCGCTTCTGCTCCTACGCGTAAAAGAAGCCCGAGATTCGCAGCTGTCGGAAATGAACGAGCCGCTCGTGCAGAGCACTACTCTCTCTCTCTCTCTCTCTCTCGGCGGTCTATGTCGTCGTTTCCTTCATCCGCTCGCGCTGAAGGGAACACCGCCTTTTAATAAAGGATATCGGAGTCAATGCAGATCTGTCCGGAGTTTGTGGTGTCATTTTTTTCAGAAAAAAATCACGAATTGCGTATAATTTTTATCTGGGAATCGATGTGAATTGCCGATAAATCATTCAATAATTCATAGCCATAACAAAACTATTAATTAAAACACATTTGTCTTCCTTATATATATATATATATCGCAAAATTCAAAGTCATCCAAAATTGATAATAAGACGAAATAAAAACAAATCTATTGTATACATATAATTGACTTTAATTATCGTTAGAAATATCATAGCAGCATATAAACATTTTTATACCACTCTTGCTCCGGTGAACGTAGCTTGAAATAACTTGAAATAAATTTACTTAGATATGATGAATTATCTACGAATGATTTTAGATGACAATTTTCGGTACAATAAAAATGTCGAGCTAATCGTAAACGGAGCATTGGAAAATTACACGCGTGCTTTCAGAGCGACAATCTGCATATATCCACGAGGCGCACGTTGCTCTCGTTTTTCCCACAGTAACACGGACGCATGGTCGTAAATTTGGTGACCGCGCGCGCTCGGAAGATCATCGTGGTAAAAAGCGACTTTCCCCGTATCCGGTGAACCGGGATTCGTTGTTGTTTTTTTTCTCCCCCTCTCTTTCCCTTCGTGTTCAGGAAGTCGCACTCGCAGTGCATGTGGTGGATTAAAAAAAAGTCGGATATTTCACGAGTTGCAGCCCGTCAAAATCGGGGGTTATTTTTTTTCACGTCAATTTAAATCCTCGCAACGGTTTCCGAAAACGTGACTCAGTCGTAAGAGGGAGCACAATTTTTTTTTTTAACATTTTTATTGCTGCCTCTACTATTTTTTTTTATTTTATTATTTCGTCGAGCTCGCTATACGATGACGGTGAAAAAAAATCGTGCACTAGCCTGAAGATTATTGATGAAATTGTGTATTGACACTTACGATTATTGATAAAGAAAAATAACAACGGAAAAACATTTTCACTATACAATTCTCACGAAATGTCACGATTAAAAAAGAATTGACGCTCATCAATAGAAATGTATTTGAGGGAAATTCAATAAAAATCACGTCGTGAATGTGAAAATAATGTAGAGCGGTGTCGATGCACGATAATAAAATGACAAATTAGTAGGTCACGGACCAAAGTAATTGCGGATTCAGACAAAACGAAATAATTCACATATCATTCAAATAGTCTTCCCGTAGTTCAATATACACACATATCTGTATATATGTTGATTTTGCAAACACGATAGCCCTTTAATCGATCTCATTTATTTTCAAACAATTGGCGAAGATATTCAAACGAATAATTAATTTCGAAGACATTGGGGGTTTTCATAGCGATGAGTATGGGGACAATTGGCGATTATAAGGATCCTCGACGTCGAATGTCTTGAAAATCACCTTTGCCCATATTCTCACACCTTTTAATATCCAAGATTATAATAATAATTATTATTCACCCGCGGGTTCGATGGGACACGGTGACAAATTCCTGAGGAGGATATCTCAAGTTCGTCTTATTGCCTGCTTGGCAGGCCCAACGTCAAACGCGCGCAAAGTAGGAAAAAAAAACGTACGCGTCCATAATAATTCATGGCGGAACGTCGGCGACTTCGCTCGATGCCGATTTTCCTCCGCTCGTCCTCCTCGAGTCGTCTCTCGATCGCGTAGACTTTTTTCTTTCTTTCTTATGCTTTTTATTTTTCTATACGTGAGTCCGGTAGTGGATCGGTCTGTCTCGCTTGCCGCGTTCCATGCGACAGGGGCTCTCAATCGATCTCCCGAACGACCTCGCTTTATTACGCGGACGTGTACGAAGGGGGTGCAGCGTGTACGGCACAGATCTCACCTTTCTCTTCGAGAATCGCCGCCGCGGCGTTGACGACACACCGCTGTCCTCGTGGCAACGTTCAATCCGCTCGTTCGTAACGATTTTTCTTATAAATCTCTTGCGAACGCTGTTGCAATCGCAATGAAAAAATTAAAGACAAAAAAAAAAGAAACATTAAAATAACGAGTAAGATGGTGAAAATCCGTCACGCACTTTTGCACCGGGACAATCGAGCAATTTATTCGTAGATATGCGTTCGAGACGTCCGCTATTGGATCGTCAACTCCGTGTGCGTGGGCGCACACGCTGTTCGAGCAAAAAAAAAACATTTTTTTACGGTGCATCCGCAATATTCAACGATTGATTTTTCGCAATTTGCACACAGCGCAAAAATGAGAAAAGTGGGGTGGGATAAAGTTTAAAGGAGAAGAAAACGAACGCGATGCCCGTTCGTGGAAAAAAAGGTGTGACCAATCCGTCGAGACTCGGCGGTCGGACTCACCTCGAGAACGATTGTCACACTGAGTGTGAGTGTGCGCGAGTGCACCGTGCAGTTATTCCGTCAATGCCAATCTTCTCTACCTGCATACGCGCGTCGCTCTGAGTTAAATTTGTCCTGGCGACGATGACAATCCGGTGGATTTGATCTTGCCCGTCACGTTGCGATGCGCGCATATGGGCTGACGTTTGTTTAAAAAAAAAGTCGCAAACAATGTTTGGGGGGCGCGTCTCGGTATTTTTTAGCGGAGTCCCAGCTTTCAAGGTCAACTCTACCTCATAAAATGGGAAGCCCTACTTTTCAAGTGCCTTTTCCGTTTGTTTCTTAAAACGAAATCGTTGGAAGAAAAAATGTCAAAATTCGAGGCGAATGATTATTTAGCAAATTGATTAAACCGTGCAGATATTGTCATAGGGATCCAATGGATCGTCGCAACGGAGCCCTATACTCAAAATTCATGCTCGTAATCATTGGATTTCCCTATTGGAATCCAACGTATGAATCCAATCCGAATCCTGAAGAATTGCCACATTATCGAACAGAATCCTATACGATTCTTAATGGATCCTATCGCATTCTGTACGTTCAATTCTCCAAACAAAATATATAGCTATACAAAATGAGGAGATTAAAAAAAAATATGAATCTTATCCTGAAAAGTATAAATCGCTTTAAAAAGTATATCTTGAAAATCGATTCGAATGACATCACTGAAGAATCACTTTAATTATCGTATGTTATTTATTTTACTGTTTCGTGAGACGCTCGGGAAACGTTCGAGTTATGTTTCAACACGCCAAGTTTTTTCTCGTCACTTTTTACATATTTTCAATCGGAACATGGTAAAAATTCACAAACGTTGTCAATCGGGAAACAGCGCGGGATCTACTTGGATTTCAATGTGGAGTTCCTACATGCCGCGTTCCTATCGTATCCCTATAGGGATGCGTTAGGGTCTGGGGACTCTCCAAAAAATCTATGTAAAATAATCGTGTTCATAGTTTACCCCACTGTTTAATATATTTGTTTTTTTTTTTATTGCTTTGTTCCAGCCGTACAGGGTCTTCCCCTTTTTACGAGCCCCAACTCACCTCAACTGTTTAATATTTGTTTACATAATTTTTTTACAAAATGCATTGCATTTTGCAATATATTGAATAATGTTTATTGCGCAATGATACATAATATATTTTTTTTTTTTTCGGCGAGTGAAAAAAATATAAGTAACTTTATTGTTGTTCCGAGAGCCGGAAGACTTTTTTGTCATGCGCGTCTTGATTCGCTTCGATAGATTTTGAACTCGTACTCGTGATACAACATTACGTCGCCCGTACGCGAGCGTGAGTTTTTCACGGCGTGTGACACGAATCGCCGTCTTATTAGCTGAATAAGCATCGACTTACGAAATAGCATTCATCGGAATTGGTGACACGACACATGTATCGTGTAACGTATTCATGCAACGTCACACGCCAGTTTACTTTCAGTTACCGCCAATGATGACTGGTTTGTAGGTAAACGACTCTGCGAAATTGTTCACGTTTGTAGACTCCGATATAGAAGGAAGAAAGTGCTTTACGTGAACGCAACGATGAGTCGCGTAACGCGAACGATACTGACGCGTTTATTCACATTGAAAATGTGAAAATCAAGACAAAAGTCTTATTCGTAAGATTAATGCTATTTTGAGAGATAATCACTTTATTGGATTGAATAAATCGACATCGAGAGGCTGAATATTGAGAGTTTTTATTTCACAAATGGGAATTTTTTAATGTAATTATTTCATTTTATTGGATGGCATAAATTCAAATTAAGAGAGTGAATATTGGGGTTTTTTTTTCGCAAAAGTCAATGGAATTTTTTGTGTAATTATTGTGCTCAATTGAACTGCAAAAATACACATTAAGAATGTGAATATCGAGATCAAACAATATTTATTCGCAAATGTGGTCAATATTGAAAAAAAAAACAATTATTTATCTTCATTGGCGTGCCTAAATTTGGATTGAAAATGTGGAAATAATTATTGTACTTAATTGCATTACATAAATTCAGATAACGGTTTCGAGTGTCGACAAAACAATATTAATTTGTTTGGGTTTCAATTTTAAATGCCAGTAGCATTCTTACAAAATAATCAGCTTATTTTATTGAATTGCATAAATGCACATCAAGGACGTAAATATAGAAAACCAAAGTTTATTCGCAAATGTAAAGAGTATTCCTACACATGATTAATTTTATTCTAATAGTTTGCAAAAATACATAGTAAAATTGTGCATATGAAGAGTATAGCACCAAATAGTATTATTGAAGAATAATAATAAGTGTTGCGTGATTCATTGACGAATTTGATATAAAATTAGTAAAAAATAAAATGCGTTCGAACGCAATGCGAATTTGGCGCCATTTTTCATTCAATTGTCATAAGTAAGTATAAATGGCTGGCGTGCATCGGTAATTTTGCGTAACCACTTTCCAGTAGAGCTTTTTACAATCCCAATAGCGATGGCAATGGCTGCAATAATAGTGCGCATACATTTTTAAATACATTTCAAGTGAGGGCACGTCTGTACTCCGGTAATGCGGTACATCTCCGGTCTCTCTCTTCCTCTCTCCGCATTGTTCGCCCATACTGACGACAGCATCGATAATGCACGTTGCATTAAGCCTGTAGAAACAAACGAGGAAGCGAATTAATCGTTAATTCGTTTGTGAAAGAGATGCTGGTACCAAAATAAAAGCGGAGCAACGGAGAGACAGAGAGAGAGATAAAAAATGAACTCTCGGGAAGTTGAGGTAGGCGATAATTAGTATATCCGGTAAATAATTACTTTGCGTTATTAGCCGTACCTCGGCGCTATTAAAAAAAACATATTGCTCGGTGACTAGAAGCGCCAAAAGCTTTTATTCAATCCTACGAAGACACAGGAATTAAATTTAATTCGCGGCGTTATTAATACGCGCTCGGTTTGTACACGATTGCAGCAGAATATTTTCCGCGACGATTGACAATTCGAGAAATGTATTCTTGAAATGTTAATTCAATTGATTTATTAGTTCATTTTGCGGTTGATAGTTAATTATTTTATTCTCAACAGTTTGACGGCAAGCTTGCCGGATAACGAGCGTTTAGAAAATTTCCATGAATTCCCATCTAATCGCGAAACGGTTCGAATAGTGCTTCGATCATAAAATAAACAAAATTCTTTTATTCGATTAAAAAATTGAATAAAATAGATAAATTATGGATTTAAAAATCGAATAAAAAGTTGTATTTAACGTCGCTGGGGATTGTTCGTGCCACGTGCACTGATTTGTGCGTTTGTAATTTTTCTACGTTCAAACGATATTGCCGAACGGAATTTATTACGCCGCCGAGTCTCGAATTTCTGCGAGTCGTCGATTCCTTATCGGTACCGCCCGTAGTAAATGTTACAATTCTAATTCTCGCAAATATTTTTTCTGCAATTTTCTTTTCCCAATGGCTACATTTTGTTCGTTGCTCTTGCATCTTGACGTAATTTTCTTTTTCTTTTTTTCTTATTCAGTGACTCGTACGTCTTCGCGCGATGTCAGGTGCTCGTCTCCGCTGCTCTCGAATAGCAATTTTAGTGAACGACGCGCACCTACCTATTATCCGCACTCTACGTACCGTATTATTACCTGCAGTATTTTGCGCAAGTCAATTGCTAACGTGTTACAGTTCTGACTAAATAGCGAAGAAAAAAATGTTTGTCGTTGAGGGTAGGAAAATATTTTGATTGATTTCAACCGATCATTATTTTCGAATCGAACCAAGTGTAATGCTGGGCCAACCTTTCTCGAACAAAAATCGTAATATGTGACATAATAATAATAATGAAATATAAAAATCAATTGTAAAAATAAATAGAATATAACGTGAATAGTTTTTCGTGCTTACGCTATTGTTTCGTTTTAATGCGGATTCGAATAATAATCACGGCGTGGGTACATATTCCATCATCTGAAAATAAATTTCAGTAGGTGGTTGAAGAAAAATGGCCCGCAGTTCGACACAGCAAGAGCGTTTTAACGTTGCAAGCCTATACAAGAATACTCACGCTCTGCTTTCAACAATTTGCGTTTGCGTTCATGCACTTACTGTACGAGGCCTCTAAGCGTCCGCACGTTTTTCACCGCGTCCTCACACACTCCTCAGGCCATTCCAGGCAAATTTAATCCACCTGTATCGCTCGAGAATAAAACGAACTCGCAAAAGTCCCTAAAGAATCGATACCAACGCAAGACAAATGGCGCGTAAAATCTTGAAGCTTAATCTTTAATTTTAAACTTAATCTTAAAGTTTAATCTTCAATTTTAAGGTTAATCTTAAAGTTTAGTCTTCACTCTCAAATTGAACACAAAAGTTGAACCGCTGATCTTAAATTTAAGATTGAAGCGTAATCTTTAGTCCCAAATTTAGGATTAATCCTCAATCGTTAATCCTAATTTAATATTACGGTTCAATCTTTAATCTTTAATTTGAAACTTAAGGCCTTAGGCCACTCTAGGATTGTCCAAAAATCGTTTTTTTTTTGTTAAAAATGTACCTTAGTACCTATAAAATGATATGCCAAAAGATTATGGGTGTGAAAATTCAGGATTTTTTAAATTATATTGCATAGTTCATTTTTTATACACAATTTTCTGACGATTTTCTCATGGAATTTTATGCCATGAGATCGCACGTCGATCACAGCACGAAACGCCCCATATTTCTCGCGTACAGAGAGGCAAGTGAGGTTGTAACGATGTTTGTGAGGGATCGAACTCAAGGATAACCGGTATGTACGGTCGGTACAAAAGCCCCTACCCCCGGCTACATTTTTAACTATTTATCTTTTTCCTCTGGGCGAATGTGAGAGTTTACTCAAGATGAACAACAATAGCAACAAGAGGGGGGGGGGGGGGGGGGGCGAATAAACGATATTGAATAACGATGGATCGAGGGAGACGCAAAGGCCATCTTCTCCGCAGGCTATTGAGCATTTTATTAGCGCAAAGATTCGAGTAATAATAGCCGTCGATATACCGTGACGATTTGTGCCGCAAAGACGTCGAGCTGTTGTCCTCTCCATCGAACGAAGGAATAAGCCACTTTGCGTTGTACGATTATCAAATTGGATCCTGGATCCATTACGGAGCCATGACTCATATTTTTTCCTCACCATCTCTCGTACACTTCGTAAATCCCATATCAATTCCCTCGTCAATACAATTAGTCTATCAAATACATTTCGAATCTCCCGTCTTCGAATGAGTCACTTCGTCTCTCGACTTTTCGTGCACTGTCCATTTATCTCTCTCTCTCTCTCTCTCTCTCTCTCTCTCTCTCTCTCTCTATCTCTATCTCGAACAAATCAGTCTATTGCAGTCTCGTACGATTAATTGGTTTTCCATATGCGTGGATAATCGCATATAGCGATACATATAAATTGTCTTGTCGTACACTCGAGTCCTGTCGAACCTGTCGAGCCCTATATATGGAAATAAGTGCGTACTCCGAACCGCGGTGCATCGCAAGCGCGTGCAATGTGCACCGTTCAATGCATGAGTATTGCGAATAGTATACGAGTTACGTAGTTGTATACGAACGGAGCATGAACTTCTTTCGATGTACTAACTTTCCTGCATGCGTTGCACCTGTCGTTTCACGGTGAAAGGATCAACGGTGACTCTCTCTCTCTCTCTATCTATCTATCTATCTATCTATCTAACTCTCCCTATATATATACATATATATATATATATACAGGGTGACAATTGTGAGGTCGCCATGTATTATTTAAGAACTTTGAGCGGTGGTTTTGCAACCGACAAACATATTTTTCAAACGTTTTTCAAGTGCTCTTCGAAAAAAATTAACCGTTTTTTTTGCGATGAGTACTATTTGCCAGAAAAAATGAAGCATTCTGAAAAAAAACAAAATTCCATTTCGAGTCCAGCAGAATAAAGATAATTAAATTCCGAATACGAATCACTCGTGAAAAACTTTTTTAGTGCATGCCGTCATCGAGAAATAATTATCAATTCCATGTAAAAAAAGTATTTGAGAGTTTTTCTTATTCGGAATTTAATTATCTTCATTCTGCTGAACTCAAAATGGCATTTTTATTTATTTATTTCCAGAATGCTCAATATTTTTCTGGCGAATACAACTTATCACAAAAATACGCTATATTTTTATTTTCAAGACGACTTGGGAAACTTTTGAATATTATATTTTTGATCGCTCGCCATAAGACCCAAATACGCAATTAACTCGATTTTCACCAATGTTTCAATCACTTCTATTATTATCACAATTATAAAATTGGTTGGGTTACTTTTTTACTCTGGTTTTTTAATTAAAATTTATTTTAGACACGGAAATATTGAGGAACATTCAATAACGAAATTACGCAGTCCGAAGGGGGAGGGGATTTAGTCTAGTTGCAATATGGCGATTACAGAATTAGTGTACCCGAAATTTGAGACTTTCCCTGTACTTTTGAGCTTGTGTGTCATACATTCTTAAATTCCAATTTTCCCCGCGGTCGACGAACCACACCTGGCCATAAAGTCCATTTGTGCGTGAAGAGCCCCGTGTGTGTGTGTGTGCGTGTGTGTGTGTGCGCGCGCGCGCGTCGAGTACAAGGAAAAGGAACGGTCTCCCTGCCCATCTTTGTTCCGCACTAAGTGCTTATAGCCAGGGAGAGTCCTTTGTGCATATACCTCGGCGACGTTGCATCATCAGCCCTACCATAACGTACCTGGCTGGACGGCTTTGAATCTCGTGGCTTTAAAAATATCATGGTGAGAACGTTGTTCACGAGCCAAATTTTCACGTTTGTCGAGCGTACGTGCTCCCAGGGAAAACAGAGGCTG
The DNA here is from genome assembly GCA_963932345.1 of Ophion ventricosus. NCBI lineage: Eukaryota > Metazoa > Arthropoda > Insecta > Hymenoptera > Ichneumonidae > Ophion > Ophion ventricosus. The sequence continues at coordinate 30,787,184 of OZ010717.1, read as the reverse complement.
ATGTTTCACACGAATAAATCACGAACTTACGAATCTTCATTGTCAATGTTTCGTTGGCATTCAAGAAAAATTCAAACTGAAGAAAGGCCGTAGGATTGTCCAAGGTAATAAAAATGGCGAAAAACGTCACTCATAAAAAAAAAACATTGCTCAGCAATCAAATTTGGTTTCTGAGCAATGATTTTCGGTTGTACGAGGGTTCAAAAAATTAGCACAAAGTAAAAGTTATTTATCGTGATTTTTTTTTAACGACTGATTATTCGCGTGAATTTTTGACTTTCCCCCGCCCTTTTTTCTGAGGTCGCTCGTGCAACTTCATTATTTCGTCATTAAAATCGTGCTCGTGCGGAGGCGTCATCGACCTGATGGCTCGAGAGTGTTGGAGCACTTCGATTTCCGGATTCCACACGTGAGTCATCCGTGGTGAAAGAGTCTCGGAGTTACGGAGGAAGCTAGGGGAGAAGTTGGCTCCGAACTGGCCGAGACAATGATCCTCGTACAGGGTGACCGAAACTGGCCCGCACGTCGTTCAAGAGGTCCACGACTCTCGTTCATTTGTTTTTATTTCAAAAGTTGCTTCGAATTTTTTTTACCAAACCGGATTCTGCTGTAGGAAAAGAATTATTATCGAAAGAGATATTGAAGCCTATTATTGATTAATATTTGAGGATACTGACTTTTGTTTTTTTTTGTGAGAAAAAATCATTTTTATCTAGGGAATGAAAAAAAAGAAATCTGTATCCTTCGAATACTTCCTATAATGTTGAAGTTTGTATCGTTGGAATGCAATGGAAAAGCATTTTTTTAAAATCATTAACGCGTTATCCAAATTTTTCGGCATTTTTGGGTTACGACAATGACTCGAACGTTTTTAGGAGTATTTTTTCCAAGTTCTATGACTCAAATTCGTCGTGAAATATTTCAGTTGATAGGAAAAAAATTAAGTAAAAGAAAAAAAGAATTTGCGTTGCGTTTCAGCGATGGAAACTTCAAGATCCTTGGGATCGAGAATTTAATCTACGAATGATAAAGGATCATACTGATTTTTTTAAATTCTTTTTTATTCCCCAGATTTTTCTATTTAAAAAAATATTTCATTATTTTGCACATCGTTACCGGCTTGTACAGGATATACTACTGATAATAAGATATTTTTTCTTTTATTCCCCTCCGTATAACACTATAATTATTTTCATTTGTTCCCTTTCAATATTTTTTAATTATTTTTATTTTCGCAAATTTATCGCAATGGACATTTGTTTTTTCGGGCATTCGGTATACGACGATCAGTTACGGAGCGCACAAATAAATTCGGTACACCCGATACACATGCAGTCCGGAATCGGATGCAACAACGCGTCTCGTTGTCCGCGTAGTGAGGGCACGAGTCGAAGCAATGATGATTCACTGAAGTTGGATCGAGCTTTGGGCTCGCGCACCGAGTTCTTTTGTCCCCGAGATCTTCTCACGTCGCGAATCCACTCTCACACGTATATATACATACATATATATATATATATATATATATCCACACCGATACTTTTTGCTTTTTCTTGGCTCGCGTCGCACTTTTTTCTCTTTCATCTTGTTTCTTTTTTCCTTGGTCGTCAATCATCGTCGGAGAACAGAATCCACAAAGCCCGGCTGTGTCTGGTTGAAACGGGTGCACGCTTATGCTGTCTGTACAGCCGGGAAACGAGATAAGTCAGAAGAGCTAGGGTGAATAGTCGAACGTTTCGATCGTCGGTGACACTTTGTTCGTACTTATCGCGTGTTTTCAAAACAGCTCAATGCATCAAAGTTTTTGCGCGAATACTTCAAATCTGGTAATTATTTTATGAATTGTTGTTACGAATATTGTACAAGTTTTGTTATTACCAAAATGATGAATTCTGTATTGCATATTTTAATATATTGCGTACATTGGTAGAAAGTGCATTGAATACAGCTCATTTGTCGAGGCGTCATTTATTTTTTGTACAAACAACGCAATCTCGGTAATGTCAATTATTGTGCTGAATTTTCTCAAAGTTTCTTTACTTTATTAGGTTCTTTGATATTGTAATTGTTACGGTGTGACGGTCATTCATCTGTCAGAGTCGACTCCCTCTCTCCTATTCTTGCAACCCGCTGTTTTCAATATCCAAAATAATTCGTAAAGATGTAATTTAATCGGTACTTTTGAGAAAAAAAAACTATCGAGATGGCTGCGAAATTATTAGTTTAGAAAATAATAAAAAAACGTTTCTCATTCGTCGGAGTTAGTTCGTGGCGTTTCTTCTCTGTTTTCATTATTGCCAAACCCTTTTTTCCCCCTGATTAAGATCTTAGATGTCTCACACGAATACGAAAAAAAGTTTCTGTTATTTTCATAGATCTGCCAACAAAGATGTGAGTAATAAATAAAGGGGGTTGCTCTTGAACTTTCCAAACTTTATCATGTTCGGGGATGAAATTGGATTGTCATGCATGTTCCCAATTTCCGATAGGGATCCAATGGATCACATCACATTGGATTTTCCGCACGGGCATTGGAAAATGTCCACGTCAAATATTGATAATTATTTAGTTAATTCAACAATCAATAGTCAATTTGTTAGCAAAATATGGTTGCTCAATGAACAGATCGATCCGCAATTATTTCGAACGTAATGAAATAACAAATTCAATGTCACAATTACGTACCCTCGACGACGGCCTTCGTTGCTTCATTATTATTCCAAAGGATGCGCAAATAGCACACAGCTAATATATTCATCGATACAGTTTGGTCGCTGGGTCGTTTGCAATAAAGATCGCGCAAGATACGCGAGAGATGGTTCAATGGCGCATACACAATTACACACAATTGCAAGGGCTTTTAAGTGGTCGGCGTGAGCGGTGACAAATCTCGCACTTTCATCAAGACCAGTTAATATCCGCCGCAAACTGGTCGTGTGCTGTATTAATACCTAAACGAGGCCTCGCTATGAGGCAGGGGGAGAAGAATTTTGCCTAATCTCTTCTTTCATCCCTGTCGGATTTTGTTTTTCAAGCACACGAGTTGTCTCTTTTCCATGTGTCGCAAATAATGTATTTCGTTCGAGAGCGAATCTTCCGCACGATCGAGTGTCCCTTCGGATAACTCGAATCAATTATACGTGTCCGTCTAATCTCTCAATATCATGCGCACGCACCCTCGCAGCCCTACGCGTTCTCTCATTATCATTGTTAAATTTTTTTTTCTTTCGAAGTCTTCGTTATCCGGGCTATAGGTCGAGTAAGTTGTACGTGCACGAGAACGAAGGGGGTACCGTTTTTCGTGACATCAGCCACAACCCTTGACAGAGATCAGTGCTGGATTCGTTGTCCTACTCTCCAGTCACCCCCCCCCCCTTCGCCATGAACGGCCGTTTACCCCATTAAACAAACACCGAGATCGGATTATGTCCGAAACGAGAGTGCTTAGTTTGGCACGTTTTAACGATTATACGTGCCAGGCCTGCGACTCCCAGGCATATATATTTCGACCAGTATCATCGAGTATAATCGTAGGGTGGATTATTTCCGTTTTCCTTATGGCTGTACGTAATGTGAGAATAATAATTGGAGCGAGTGGGATTTGGACGTGAGGCGCTACGAGAGATCACTATATTCACGCGTTACACGATGAATTTTGTCGTCTCCGCAAATGGATACTTGGTGCTTCTTTTGAATCTTTTTTTTTTTTAATTATTACGTTTTTTAAAATAGTTCTCGCAATCCGCCTGTGTATATGTTTTTTTAAAACGTATTCTTGTTTTTTCAAACCTCTCCGAGTTTTGGCCCGAGCACCTGTTCGCGATTCACTGCTGCATCGCAGTTTCCCGAGGGCACAGGAAAAGTGTGGAAAACTTGTGTCAATACAGGGGGCCGGGGACAATATTTTCACTGAGTTTCAGTTGTTGTTATTATTGGGAAGTCAGGAAAAGAGCTTCCCGCAGGTTAGTGCGCGGCTGAGCGGTCATCGATCCAAGTATCGGCCCGATGACGATACGTTATTTATATTTAACACAAAGATTTTCCATCTCTCCCATATTATACGTCCACGTCTGCAAACTCCGGCGTGACAACGAGGCATTTTTCTTTTCCACGGGGTTGAAGGGCCTTGATCCTCCGGACTAAAATCCCCTGCCAAGTAGGGGGTTCTCTCCTCGAGGAAATAAAAACTACCCGTGCCTCGTTCCACGGGTTCGGAAGTTTCGTTATTTATTCTCACGCGTTAGCGTAATTTTTGACCCTCCGGGACATTTCCTTTTTTTTGTCTGTTTTTATTCGTTGACGTTGGATAATCGCGATCGAGGTTGTGCACAATGTCCCAGAGGCGGTCCCCAGTCCCCGCGTTCCCCGAAATTGGCGCTTCGGTGTTCCGTGTAGCAGCACCGCATACTCGTGGGCGATTTCAAACGAGAACGCGAAGGGTTACATAAATGCTGTGCAAACGTGCTCTGGCTGGGATCGCGAAAGCGGCTTCGGCTTCGTGTACGAAGCCAAAGACATTCGTTATATCGATGCAAATCTCGACAGAGACGTCGCTCGTGTAACCAAACCAACCCCGGGAACCGCCGACACGTGGGCTCCCGATCTATTGCGATTCTCCTTGCAAATGCGATTTCACGTCGTGAACGACAGTTTTTGGGGTTCCGCAGCTACCAAGGGAACCCTTACAATTTCGGCACGTCCGTCCACCGCAGCGGACTCTCTCCCTACCTTTCTACGTGCAACCCGTCTATTGGAAAGTAACAAACAAAAACATTCGTGCAAATTACGCCTAGTAGGCACTTTTAAGTAAAATTCATGCGTTTGCTGTAAACTAATTTGTTAAGAAAAAAAAATTATTTTTCATTTCATAACGTTTTATGTACTTTTCGACAATATTCGATAAAATGAAAGAGTCACAAAATTTATGGACGTTTTAAGAAATATTACAACTATGCGAGTACTCAAGGAAGCACGGAATCTTATTTTGATCAATCTTCTCAAACACACGCGCTTTTTTCTTTGTACAATATTGTGTATAACGACAATAACAACAATCATAATAATCAACAATTGATTAAATTTGATATTGATTTAAATAGAATACAATAGCTCAATATCGTATTGGGTCCACAATGTTTCTTTCACTGTTGGTTTTTTCCTCGTTGCAAAAGTCTGTGTGTGTGTGTGTGTGTTTTTTCCCGAAATCTTTGCGAACGATCTGCGGCTGAGTCAATAAATTCCCTCTCGCATACGACTCACTCCCTGACTACTCATTTTTCTCGAATTTACACAGACGTGTGTGCGTTCGAGAAAAAAAAAAGAATGGTCCGACGTTACTTTGCGATGTCGTGGGACGTATGGAAAAAGAAGACACAAAAAAAAAAAACGATTCGTACGTCCGTAAGAGCGTATGCAAATTAAGTGTGTAAATGTACAGCGGAGGGTATCCTCCTGATTCATGCAAAGTCGAAGCGCAATGACGTAACTCGAAATCAAAGAAGCGCTTTTCGTACCTGAAATTTGCACGAACTTCTCTATCCACGAATTCGTCGGTTTTATCATTCGTCATAGCTGGTTTCGGAATTGACAAATTTGGGAATGTTTCGGCGCTTGAATGATTATAATTGAATTGGCATTGGAAAATTTCGACGGCCGATATTACGCGGATAAGTACGCGTGTGTGTAATTGAGTGGGACAAGTCCCGTCAAGGATAACGAATACGAAAGTTCCTTTGTGAGGCAAATTTGAGAAACTGGATGCAGCAAGGATTCCTCGTGGCCACGTTTGTGAGGGACGCGAGAGGTTAAATTATATGTGCATACGTCGAGAGTGTACATATATATACGTAGACTATACGCGTCCGTGAGATATTCCAGGTAAATGAGTCAGTTTTCGATTCAGCGAACAAAACGATAATCGAGAAGGGTCGCGCCACCAAATGCATATATACCTGTATTCTCCTCCCTGCATATACACACATCTAAAGGGTGTCCCACATTTCAAATGTTCGCTGACTCATCCTCAAAACTATCGGCCACATGCTGGAAATTTTGGGGGTGGCAAATAAGAATCGGACGTAGGAAAATAAGCGGTGAATTAATATTTATTTGGATTTGCTTGGGTTTTTGTTGTTGTTGTTGCTGCGTGGCGAGTAAAATTGCAATGAAATTGAGCTGAGCAGATATAGTGTTTCGGATGCCCGAAAAATAGTGACTCCAAGAGTTTGTTGTGGTTGAAAAAAATGAATCGGAAGCCTATAATTGAAAAACGTCATTGAAAGTGGCTCAAAGTGCATGAAGTAATCGAGAGAAAAAAAATCCGTAGTCACGACGCTCGAATCTTGTGAGAGATTTTTTTCCTTTTTTTTTTCGGCCCCTTGGTCCAAGGGTTAACCCTTGATCAATGTAGAAACAAAAGAATGTATTCGTATAGCCTACCCAACAAATACGCATCGAAGACTAAGAGGAGCGAGTCGAGGCAGACGAAATCGATAGGAACAAGTCCCACGATTAATTTTCTAAGCCGGTAAGGGAAAGCCCTGCAATTTCCTAAGCCTCCCTCACAGTGAGGAACGACGACTCATCGTCTTCGTCGTTGCTCTCACGTGAAATAAAGCCCTTCATTTTTGTCGAGAAGATTAAGGCGGGACACCCCTTTTATAAATGTGTTGCTCGGGAGTATCGTAGTGAGAGTCCTTCGAGGTATACGTAGATATACGTGTGTACGTTTTGTCACGAGTCCAAGTTGCGAAGGCAACACATATTATAATGGAAATCGAGGGGCTCGAGAGGATTTCGACGACGTACGATTGGCTTGGAGCTTCTCGATTCTGGCGGTTGTTCGCAAGCATTGAACCCGGGGTGGCCGCGATTCAACTTGGGGTAGCACGCTTAGATGTTCCACGCCAAATCTAAGGGGTGAAAGAACGAAAGAGCGAGAGGAGGGTCTCTCTCTCTCTCTCTCCCTTTTATATAAAAGAATCTTTGGGAACCAAACTCAAGATTCGATCACAGGCTCTCCGCCTCTCGTCTCTTTCCTTTCGCAAACGACCAACACGTGTAACGCGTCGGTTGCAGAGACTCGTTCTTTAACCTCACCGGGGCGCGTGATTTTTTTCCCCTCTCGCAAAGGAGAACGAGCGTCGATGAGAAATTTCAGGGCATTTGCCGAGCTCTCTTCTCCGAGCTTCCAATTTATTTGTCGTTCCAACTCCAGACTTGACAAATCGGCATCAAAGACACGAATGGAGTATATCATTCCCCGTATACCTAGAACAATGCTTTATTTATATTTCAAATGGAAAATTGATTGATTCTCGATGTGAGGATGTACGGGAGAGCCTGAAATATTTATCTATGGATCCCATAGATGTGTTTTTGTTTCTTTCAGTTATTGTTTTATCAGTGTTATTTAATATTTAAGTACATCGGGGCAGAAGTCTCGAGAGCCAATATGCCGAGCTTCTATGAATGTCACCAAAACAATCTGAAACCATTTGATCAAACTGTTAGAAATTTCCAAAGGATTAGTGGGTGATCCCAAATTTTGCATACAGTCGTGGAACAAACCAAGTAATATTTCAAGCAATTTTCATCGTCGTGGTATCGTTTCCGCAAGAATCCCATAAATCCTCAACGTATTGCGGCAGTATGGGTAATGATAAATTTTACGAAAGCAGAAAAATGGAATCGCCTACAAAATCGACCAACACAAACTCAATGGCACAAAAAGCTCTGGCAGAATGCAATTTTTTTTGTTTTCACAAATCGTACAATTTCTAGCATAGCAATTAATTGGTAAAAATTCTACGCAATTTCAAATTTTACATTACACTCGAATGATCGATACCCTTCGCGTTTTTTCAGTGGTAATCTCGAAGATTGTATCTCATCGTCAACTCAATGTTCCTCGATACCCCATTCGTTTCCATCCCCATTCGAGCCCCGATGTATACGTACACGCTATTTTTCGACTCCCCTGAAGGCACACGAGCGTGACCTATTAATGGATCCCATATTCATCGATGACCGGTCCTCTCTTGGGGGTGGCCAGTGATAATATGTATACCTACGGTATACATACCTACAGGGCGTGTCTGATGTGAACTTGGACACGTCGGGAATGTGCGATTGAATGATACAGTTGGAGGATCGGGTCTTTGAAAACTCGCCGCTTTTCAACCCAAACAGATTGAAAAAAAAAACAGAGTCTCGTCGTTCCAGGGCTTAATCTCTAGTTGATATTTTTGAAAATATCGATCTGGGAAAATTTCAAGTCGATCCTTTCAAAATTGAGGGATCTATGGGTGTTTATAAGTAGCATCGAGCTCGCGAATTTTTATTGACCTCGGAAATAATTGCTATAGTCTTTAAGGAGACCACCGGGGCCATACGAAATACTAGTAAGGTCGTAAATATATTTTGTTTCAACAGCCCATTCTCGATTCTTATATACTGTAAAAATATTTTGATATATTGACATTATTATGCGGGTGTCTAATTATTATTATTGTTATGTATAATAATAAAAATGTTACACCCTGGCCAGTTATCAACGTAAACTCGTGTCTCTCGCACACTCTGGAGAAGATACGCGTGTGCACATTGTACGAAGAATAGTCCCGACCATATGCGAGGCGCGTGCGCGATATGCGTCGAGGGCTTCCAAGCTCGTTCCCTTTTTTCTCCTCCTGGGAAACGTCAAAGCTCCTCCGTTTTTCGTTTGATTTCTGACTTATCCTTTATCGTTCGTGAATCTTGGTGTTACAGAAGCGTGAGAGATCACCCGGCAAAAGAATGGATCGGCTGAGAAGAAGCTTTCGCGACAGTTTTCGGAGGCGAAAAGATGCTCACGTGCCGGAATCGAGCAAACCGCATCAATGGCAAGCCGACGAGAGTGCAGTACGTTCGGCGACTTGTGCTTTTCACGTGAAAGTGAGTTATATCCTCTTTCCGTCCATCGACGTATGCTTTTTTGCTTGGAAAACTTGAGAATGCCTACTCGGTTTCGACCTTAAATCAAAAATATAAAAAAAAAATATTTTACGGCTGTGGTGAATTGAACGATGCGTTTCTTTTCAGTATTTGGGCTGCGTGGAAGTATTCGAGTCGAGAGGAATGCAGGTTTGCGAGGAAGCCCTCAAAGTACTCAGGGTGAGTGCAAAAATTTTGTTTGAAAACTTTCTTCTGTTCTTTCTCTTTCAGTTTTATTTTACGCACGATACGCGCGAGAATGGGCGGTGGAGGGGCACAAAGAGATCAACGTTATTTTATATTTTTGCGAGGATCGAAAGGAGAGCATGGAAAAAGTGTCGAACGACGTCGAGCAGTTTCGCATTCCAATTTCTTTCTTTTTCGCGACGTCACGCCGCTGGATACCGTTCCGTGGCTGACTCCCACGTTGGACCTCGACACGGTTTCGCAAATTGACGATTATTTTTAGCGACTCCTTTTCTAAACTCCATCCGCGGTGTCGTCCAGCTTTTTTTTAACCTCGCCATCAAGGGAAGCAATGAAGATGCGAGTAGAGCAGCGCTCGAATTAATCGCGGCCTGCCTTAACAAGACTACAGAATTTATGCTGCAGAGGAAGAATAACAATTTTTTGCATCAAAGATCAAAAATTCAAACTTCGATGGGGACGATTTGAAAAAAATATATATACTTTTTTTTGCAGCCTCTCGAGCCTCGGCCATGGAAATTTTCGAATAACGATTTCCCAATTTACAATTTATATATATATATATATATATATATATAAATTGAAATTTTTTTAGCTATCTCGTAATAATTTTAATAGTCTTTAGACTGTATATATTCGTATGGACGTTATATATAAAAAATGATATATGTACGAAGTTGACATTGCGGAACTCATCTAGGTTCTCGTTTTTCCTTTATCTCAGGTTCCATCTCAATTAAAGTCTATTGTTCACGCAAAAGAGCAAGATATGTGAGGGTAAATTTTTACCGTTTTTTTTGCTACTTTTGTGTTTTTTTTATCGAAATATTGTTATTCAATTGGATTCTGTGGCTTTTTGCAAAATTCTGTCCAATATAATACAATATTTTTGGTATTTCGTTAAATTTTCCGAAACTTTGCAGAATTCGAGGCGAAGACCCGTTCGAGCGATACTTCACGTTTCGGGGGACGGTCTGCGCGTCGTCGAGGACGAGACCAAGGGGCTGATAGTCGATCAGACAATCGAGAAAGTCTCGTTTTGCGCGCCCGACAGAAATCACGAGAAGGGATTTAGCTACATATGCCGGGACGGCACGACCAGGCGGTGGATGTGTCATGGTTTTCTCGCGCTCAAAGAGTCGGTTAGTCGGAACACTTGCTGCTACGCAAAGAAAAATCTCCTTTTTGCCGACAATCGGTCACTGCGGAATTTCATTTAAGGTCAAGTGTCACACCGACCGAGCGGCCATGAGTGCGAGAGAGATAGCCGATTTGCAGATTCCCAATGATTTCTGAAACGGTTGATTTTTGGGAAAAAAGAAAAGAAACACGTTCCGCTCTGTTGAACGACGAACAACCGCTTTCTCTTCTTTTGCCCGAAATATGATCCGTCTAGAAGAAAACTTGGCAGTAGGATTTTTACCGACTGGACGCGTGACACATGGCCTTAATTTCAGCATAAGAAAAACATCGACCGGAAGACTGAGCTCTTGTCCCCATACTTCGTACTCGAAGCAATTGCTTGCCTGGTTCTTACTTCACCCTCATTGTGGTGGGCGTCTTGATAAATAATTATTCAATGACCTTGCAGGGAGAGAGGTTGAGCCACGCCGTTGGATGTGCATTCGCAGCGTGCCTCGAGCGAAAGCAACGGAGGGACAAAGAGTGCGGCGTAACGATGACCTTCGACTCGAAAACTTCCACCTTCACGAGAAGCGGCAGCTTCCGGCAGCCTAGTTTGACCGAACGATTGCAAGACACGCGAGAACGCTCAGTCGGTAAGTGCACCATGCTATTTCCCCAATTTCCAATGGAATTAACTCCATTTTTTTTAGTGTCGCGGCTGATCTTGTCAAGCAAACGGCCCTCCTGGATTCTTCTTCGATTTCCACTTTTTTCTTCCTTTTATCGAAAAAAAAGAAAAAGAAGAGAAAGCGATGCCGTACCCCCTTAAGGCTAAGTGTCACACCGATCGAGCGGCCACGAGTGCGAGAGAAATAGCTGATTCGCAGATTCCCAATGATTTCTGAAACGGCTGATTTTTGGGAAAAAAGAAAAGAAACACGTTCCGCTCTGTTGAAGGACGAACAACGGCTTTCTCTTCCTTTGCCCGAAATGTGATCCGTCAAGGAGAAAACTTGGCAGTAGGATTTTGACCGACTGAACGTGTGACGCATGGCCTTAAGGATCTTTGAAACAAGCGATCGCAGCGAATCTGAGGATTTTCCTTGCTCGTTGTCCCCAGACATACCGCCGGTGAAACAGGTCTTCAATCCCTTCGCAATTGAGAGGCCGCACGCAACACCGTCGATGCTCGAGCGTCAGGGCTCGTTCCGTGGCTTTAATCAGCTGAACCAAGCGTCGCCCTTCAAACGACAATTGAGCCTGCGAGTAAGCGATCTTCCAAGCAATCTCGAGAGGACTCGTAGCCACAGCCTCGAGCCTACCGATCTTACGAGAATGCCGCAGAGTCATCCTCACGCAATGCCCGTTAAACCACCGGGTAAGAGAACTTTCCAAGTAAAACGAATTCACTGGCCCACGGCAGGATCGTCGTCGAAAATCGAAATCGAACAAGGGACGTTCAGAGTTTTCTATTTCTCATATATTTATCACTATCCGTTATTTGCGTGACAAGGACACATCGGTAGGTCGAAAGATCTATTATCAGGATCCGTTTGCTCGTTGGAACTCGCAAAACGAGTTGCCCCATTTTTGTTGACGATCTGCCTGTGGCCAGTTTCCTGATTCCTCAAAGGATCAGGATACGTCGTCGAGAAATAAAAGAGCAAGACGAAGTGGATGTTGAATAATTGTGTTCTCTTTGTTCTTCTTTTTCTTGTAACAGAGTTCGAAGGATATGACGAAGGTCATTGTTCCTTATATTGTTACGGTCACTCTGTTGCCTGCAATATCCCAGTGTTTAATTATTTCTCTATTTATCGACACAAAGTGCTTAGTTGTAACGTATATTCGACCCGGTATTGCCACTCATTGTGCGGGGTCACGTTTGTTTGTACTTTTGCTAACTCCGCGACCGCAGATACTATCTTTCATTTTCTAACGGCGATTGCAGCTGTCGTTTTAAGTAAATTTAACACCTCATTGGTGCAACTGGCCTTTTCGGAGATATTTTCAACACGTTTGAAAATTAAGCGTATTTTTGTCATATCGTGCTTTTCTACAAGCGAAAAGGCAACAATAGCTTTGGAAATATTTGTACAAGTTCAACGCGCTGAAAGTGGTTTTAAGATTTAAAGGGGGGACGTTTTTATATCAAAGGTGCATCTTGACCTGGACGGCCTGTCACCAAAGACGCGAAAAGAAAAGAGATTGCTCAAGCATCAAACATTCCTGCCTCTGTTAAACTACTCGATGAAAATTGTTGCAACTTGGCTGGCTATGGTGCATCCAGAGTACACTTAGCACCTTGCAACTTAAGACTTCCATTTGTTTCAAAACTTTCCAGACCCTTCTTGGTGTATATTTACCAAACTTGAATTCCTTTCGACACTATTTCGATTAATTTTCTACCGACACGCCGCAGTAATTTCATTAGAAAGGTATCCCACATCTGTCGGAAAGTAGAAGCTCATCGATCGCAATGACGCTTCGATTAATCTTATTTTCGAATTTACAAAAAAATTATTTTCAAAAGCCTGGAAAAATGGGACGAATATATGTCACAACCACATACACCGCGAAATGTTAATTTTTTTATATATATATTCTCGAGATTTCGTTGTCTAGCTGGGCCCCCATGCAAGTAGAGCTCCTCCTATGAGTCACAATGAAAATAAAAATGTTCACCCCTTTTCTTTATTATTGGATGTGTTCAGTCTGGAATTGAAACGAACAAGGAATGTAATTAACGTGTGGGTAGATCGAACACGGCAACAAAAACAAAAGTCCTTTTCCTAAAAAAAAAAACAAACAAGCTTCATACTCAAAAGAGGGATTTTCGTGAATTTTTTGGGTGTAAGGTGTTAGGTGTAAGCCTTTAAAAGAGACCTTCCCTGTCGGGCCTACCGACCACCCAGTTCACCGTATTTCATTTGTATCGACACATATCTCCCTTGCCTCTCATGCGCATGTTTTCTCGTAGCTCACAGCACACTCGTTCGATGACAAAAATATCCCCGACTGTGGTTGATCGATCGATCGAAAAAATAAATAAATAAACGAGTGACAGGTGTATTGAAAAACTAATCAAATGTTTTGTGTATGTGCGCGTTTTTTTTTCTACATCGATGGACATCGACAGTGAGTCCGATACCGGAAATTTCGCCCAGTGGTCAGGACAGCGTGTCGGCAATGTGCCAACAACTCTCCCAAGGTCTGTCGCTTCTCTCGAGCAGCGACGACTATGGGCCGTTACCCTCGCAGTCGACGGTGGCCAAACAATTATTCACGAGTCGGTCCAGTCCACCGGGTAATTTCACTTTTGCCACATATTTACTATTAGCTTCGTACCGTCTTGTCACAACGATATTCGATATTTTTCACATATACATATATGGCCAACAGTTGTGTTTTTTTTCGTTCACTCCGATCTTTCCTGTGGAATTTCACCACTTGGCGGAAAAACTCATCCACAATCGTATTTAACGAGTTGGTGTATGTAAACGCGATTTTCGACATGAGCCTAATTGCCAAATTAATATCTTACCCAGTTACGACGAGTAATTCCATGGACGACATGAGGCTTCAGAACGGCTCGAGCGTGAACAACAATATGAGCAACAACAACAACAACAACAACAATAACGAGACCGCGACGAGGATGAACGTGAATCACGTAGAGATAAGCTGGCAGGATTCCTCGTCGACGATCTCGGTCACAACGACGAATCAGAGGCTGACGCCTATACTGAATCGTAGCTGCAACCTGAGCCCCGTTACGACGCGAACGGTCGATGCTGCAACGACAAACGCGACCAATCGGGCCTCCGCGTTTCGCACACCACCGACGGCCAGTCCGTCCTTCAGTAGCGCCTCAACGTCATCGGTCGGCAGTTCCGTAACGTCCGCGCTGAACAAATCGCCGATACCGATCAATACCGTCACACCGATAACGAGCTCGCCAAACGCGAGCGTCACGTTGTCCCTGTCGACTACGATCACGAGTGTCGTTGGCGAGGTTAAACCGCTCGCGACGCAAGCGGCTATGCAAAAAGTCGAGATGGTAAGAGGATGATATAGGGTGAAATTAAAGAAATCATATTGGGATTATTGGTGCGCCCGAGGAGGAATATGTCTAAACAGCCGGTTCGTTTCTCGTATCGCAGATGGAGAGCGTGCCAACGTGCGTAGAATTGCCGAAGCCTGAGCAGTGGTTGGGCAGCGTGACGGGGTCGGTACAGACGCCGGTACAAACGGTGGCCCCCGTCCAGCAAGTCGCGCCACGTCGGGCACCGCCGCTTCACGCGAGGGCTCTCTCGTTGGGTTCGGCGGCAATGGGAAATGCGATACGCGGCGGACCTTCCGATCCTTTTGACGCCGAATGGGCGGAATTGGCCGCGAGAAATTTGCGACAAGGTCGCGTCGCGACGAATCCTTTCGTCGCGCCGAACGGGACCCAAGCGCTTCAGGTTCGGCTCTAGCGTCAGAGGTACGCGAACAGTCTCGCTGTATATTATCGAGACGACACATAGTGTCAACTGGAGGCCAACGAGCGGGGCCTCGACGATATTAACGAGCGAAAGTACTACACCTGAGTATTGCGAGATACACAAAACTTTTAATCAAATCGAAATAGACGGAAGCTTGTGATCGAGAGAAAGTAAAACAACAACAACAACGTGCCGCAACGATAACGGCTAGGAAAATAATCGTCTCGTGGACGCTCGTCAAGAGATGATTCAGGAATTAGTAGCAAAGAAAGTATATTATTATAAATTGATGATCCCGGCTTTGTCGAGGCCATTCTCGTCCAGACTCGGATCGACGGGTTTGCGGAATGTTCCACATGTCGCGATATGATTATTCATGCACGCACTGTATACATTAGGGTGGGTCGGAAAAAAATCATATCTCGCCCCTTCGAATAATAAGGTACGAGAGAAATTCATGCCAAATTTATTATTCAACCCTGCTACTCAAACTTGAGTCACAGAGTTCAACTTTGGCATTAGTTGTCTTTATACCTAATAATGCTGAAGGGGGGTATAAGATGGCATTGAAATTTGCATCGTTGCAGTGCAAAAAAAATTATCCGTTTGACTTTCTCAAATTTATTTTCGCACATTTTGGCTATCAAAATCCCCCAATTATTTTTTGAAATGTTCATTGGCACATCTGCATTCAAAATTTGCGAAAAACATTTGGTGTCGCTATGAAAAAAAAGGAAATAAATATGCATTCGTTGCATTTTAACGATGCAAACTTTAATACCATAGTATACGAGAGAATTCTTAAAATTCTTTTCGACATTTCTTCGTATACATATGACACAACTCGACGCCCACGATTGCCGTACGGTGGTTAATGAGATACTTTTTTCTTACGTAAGTCTACTCGTCGAGGTACATCAGATTGCACAAATATTAATCGATCGCGGAGCGCGTGCCCCCTTTTTTGCTCGCTGTTCTTCGTGATCAACTCCGGAGCAATGGCAAATGTTTTTTTTTCATTCTTAAAGATTCTTAACGATCCGCACGATTTGCGCGTAATAGTCTTGCCTGCAAGGGTATAAACTAATTTCAATGAGCACGGTAGGCTTGCAGAAGGAAATTGTCTCTCGAACCACCCTACTGTGGCACCTTTACGAAACTAGTCCAATATCGAGACGCGAAAATGTAGCGGGAAAACGCGACCAAGGAGTATAAAATATCGGGATGCGGGAGACGATATCACAAATTTATGCGTTTCGATTAACGCAGTGTTACTTAAAGTCTAAAGAAAATCGAGGGAAAATACAAACGATGTAAAAAAGAGGCCACTGTTCTTCGATGATTAGAAGCCAATATATGTATATGTGTATATAAATGTATGTATATGTGTATATATATATATATATATATATATATATATATATATATATATATTTATATAGTTATATATTTATAAGGGTGTGTAGAGAAAAAAGAAGAAAAAACGAAATTTCTTCTGTCTTCCCCTCAAACAATATTATAAAGTATTAAAAAATTATGCCAAATTTCAGCTCTCTGAGTCAAATCCGAGTGGTAGCGCCGGACTTTTTTTTCCCATTTGATTTACTACAAATTAACTCGAAATTGTTTGAAACAATTTGTCGCTATTTGAAAAAGTTTACTTTTATTTTCGACAGGACAACATACATTTTCGTAAATAGCTGTAATCCGTGTAATAACAATGGTATCGACATTTTCAAAAAAGATTTCAAAAAATTATGAAGATCAGCTTCAATAATATTTAATCAGTTTGGAATATTAACCAGCTGCTGAGCCATTTTAATTCAAACAAACTGCGAACTTTCCGTGTAAACCACATAGGCACAAAAAATTATCCAGCGCTACATCTTAAATTTGGAGATTCGGCGTGAGTTTTCATGAGATGTTATAATACTGTTTGCAGGGGTAAGATAGAAGGCATATTACTTTTTTTCTTTTCGACACATCCTGATATATATATATATGTTGTTGGAAAGCTGATACGAAAATATCCGAGATCGTGTTATGGAGCGAGGGGCGTACACAGGAGAAGATCAAACAATGATAGCCTTCCTACAATAAACGATATTATACGAGATGTATTTGACAAGTGATAGAATTAATAACTCTAGGATGTTAGAGAGCCGTCGAGCCGTGCACACGAAGAGAATAGTTATCGCACCTCGTTTTTCGGCTCGTTCAGAGTTACTTTTTAAGAGAACAAGAAAAAAAAAACAACAAACTTTTTCCACGCACGAATGTCCAAGTTGCACTGACACATGTTAAATAAGACGAGAGAGGGGGGGAAAAAAGAGTTCTGTGTGAAATACGCGCAGATGGGACTTTACCTTAGGCTTCCCGTGAGACGTTCCACGACTCTGACGTCGTCGTTGTTAGAAGTAATAATAATAATATATATATCGATATATACATATATATTGATATTCCCTTATACCAGAAATAAATTCTCATTCGTCGTTCTCAAGGAGATGAAAAAGAGCGATAGAAAGAAACAAATAAAAAGATAGCAAAACGCAAATGGCCCGAGTCCGAATTGTAAACAGTATTCGGACCGAGAAATTCATCGGTCCCGTGATACTCTCTTTCGACGCTGCCGGCGCACTCCACTTATCGGTGTTTTGCTCAATGTTCTGCGCAAAAAATATTAAGGAAAAAACTATACACCCACACTAAACTGGGAATTCACCCTCCGGCTGGTTACGGCTAAAATTATGGCAATTTATACTCAGGCGAATAGACAGCAGAATTTCGTAGAAGTATTTGCGGTCTCGGAGTCGAGCTCCGAAGAAGAAAAACAGGATGACAACGTAGACAAGGCGAGGTAAAAAAGTATTTCGTAAAACTGGCAGCCTCCTTGATTGTTCTCTTTTCAAACGGACGAGTCGAGGAATTCCTACTCATTAGCGAGTAAATCCTAAACCGCCGCTACCCAAATAAGTATTTTTCGGCGTTTCATCAATATTCATTTGCATCGCTTCATCAATTAATTTTCCTTTACATTTGATGCGATTTCTGTAACTTGTTTTCTTTCTAATCTCAGAGAAACTGAGCATAAAGAATGGGTCGATAAAAAATAATTTACCTAAATGGCAAAAGCAGGGAAAATTCCCTTTCTTTGAATGTCATACAACTTTAACATTGAAAATGGGGACGATAATAAATAATCGACGTCATTTTCGAACAAACATTATATTTTTATGTAATTATTTGGTATTCAAATGATTTTCTTGCTTTTTCTTGTAAAGTTTAATATTTATTTACAAAATTACAACAAAAAAAAATTAATCGATAAAAAAGTCTATCAATGAATCAATAAATCAATTTCGAACTTTGTAAAAAATATATAATACATATACATACACGTACAAAAGATATTTCAAATTACTTGTTTTCAGTGATAAAAGAATATTCACGTATCGTGGACACGAAAAATATGACGAACGAAGATTTGATGACCGCACGAAAAGATGAATGACACGAGCAAAAAGTTGTACGAATATTCTCGATATTCGATTCGTCAGTGAAAAAAAGGACGAGACCCTATGATTTTGAAAAAGTGACGAGTGTATATATCGTTACGTTGACGTAGGAATGCATTTATCTCGAAGCCGGCAGGGAAGAATACGAAGAAAGAGAGAACGAGAGAGATGGAGAGAAAAATGGAGGATCTCAGGCACGAAAGTACTTGTTGGCACATGCAACGCGCAAACTGCACTCGCTTTACCGGATTTGTGCGAGTCAAAGTAATACGATAAATGTTGACGAGGAAGAAACATTCGCGAATTCATTATATATAGTGCTCGAGTATGGCGACGAGTCAATTCCCCACTGCAGAATCATAATTGTATTAATTGTCAAAGCAAAGAGATGACAGAAAGGGCTGAGAAAAAAGAAATTCCGATTGTCTCGATCACGCGTTAATTAGTAGTTGGTCGAGTGCTCGCCTCTTTTTCCACTAGCACGGGTGTTCTTCGAGTTTGAGAGCTGAATCTTCACTCACGTTAATTGAAGAAAGAAAAGCTGTTGTTACTTAAAAGGATTTACGAAGCATCGTATCGGAAGCTCTGACGCCGAGACAGTTGAAAAAGGCTTTTTTAACCACGTACAAAGTAGTCGCGGTTTGAATCGAGTCCCACCTTTCAGCAAACATAATTTATTTTCAAAGAAGCTTGAAAATAAAATCCCTATATTATTCGTTTCATGGAAACAATGTTTGCGTAACTTCCAGGGTTTTTTTAATACGTTTCTCCGCAACTGAAAAAAGTGAACGTTGTCTATTCCGTGAGTGTGCGAAAAGTTTAACACTCGCGTAAAGATCAGCGAGATGCGATTTGTCGTTTCTTCCGTTGGAGTTATAAAATACACAAAGTGGGAAAAAAACACGGAAATTTCTCCGGGTGGAAATAAACGAAAGAGCGATCGGGTGACTTTTTTCTAACTTGGTATTGTGATCGGATCGCTTTGCGCTTTGTTTTATTTCTTCCCGTGTATGCATTGTACATAGATTAGTTATTTAATGATAACAATTATAGGTGACGAGATAACGAGGACCGGAGCCACGAACAAGATTCGTCGTATCTTTGAATATATATATATATATATATATATATATATATATTCAGAAATACAAAATATAAGAAGAAATATGAAAAAAAGGATCAATGGATTAATTAAGAAAACGCAGATTTACCGAGCCACGGCATATTTTATCGCCTTTAGTAAAAAGATCGACGGGACTATTACCGTGCGTGCTAATTACTCATACACACACATGAAAATAAAACGTATATATGACGAAAAATGAGGTTCCACGTCGTCACGTCGATCCAAAAAAAGCGTTTCGTACATTTGGGTTTCGTTATGCAAGGCGCCGCATGCCAGTATAGCGTTACCCAAAAAAAATTTTTGTTTTTTCAAGTTCGCGTGCGGAAAAGATTTCTTTATCAGCGACATTCTTTCGCGTTCGTTGACTTCATGGAAATCTTCGTACGGGAATCGATTCCGAGATGAGTCTGAATCGCTTTTATTTTTATCATTCAAAAATAAAATCTACATCACGTTGTATTTTTTCCGTTGATACCGTCGAGAAAATTTCAAGTCCGCCATACCCGACACTCTTACGGGTAGATTGATTCGATTTTTGTTTTTAATCAAAAGTCTTTTCGATAATCTGCACTGGTATCGTTTAGCAACAAAAAGCTTGCAAAAAGTCTCAGTTGGGATGAACAACAATATCCCGTGGAACGGATGATATCGCGTTAAAAAATAATACGGATTATGGAACACTCATTTTGCCAGTATCGTGATAAAACGCAACGACGTTGGGAAAAAAAACGATTGAATAAAAAAAAAAACAGAGCGCGATTGTACTCCAGCCGAGTACCGTGTCGGTTGAGAAACGAGCGAAAAATATGTGCAGTGGCCCGAATTGAAGTTTGGGAATTATGGAGAATTCCATACATTGGGAGACAAAGAAAACCCACAAAGATAAAATCAAATCAAGTCGATAGCACAATAAGGAAATGAAAGAAATTCGCAAAGATAGAAAGAGAGAGAGAGAGAGAGAGAGAGAGAGAGAGAGAGAGAGAGAGAGAGGGAGCGAGAGAGAATGAGAGAGACAGTGTCTATACTTAACAAAACGTTGATCGATCAATGTACTTAAGCGTCAATCTTAGAGCTTGTTATAACGATGAACAAGGAAATGACGGTGTATCGAAGCTGTCTTATATTTTTTTCGCATTAAACCTTCTCGACATACCGATGTATACGTATGTATGTATGAATGTATGTAATCTGAAATATGTGGCATGTAAATACCTAGAAAAAAGCCATTCCTTTCAGCATTTTTTTCATGCGCCGAGAAAAATAATGCTTCAATGTCAGCGCATAATTTTTTTTTTTCATTGTGACCAAATTCATTTTTAATTATTTTTCACGGAATTTATAGGGAATTTGATTCCCGATTTCGTGCATCAGGATCGATAAAGATTTCCGAAAGAATAATTTATCTCGTCGTATTTGGATGAAAATATCGTTAATTTTGCGAAACGGTAGATCGTTTGTCTCAGGTTTGTCCTCAAACCCGCGTAAATTTTCGTTTCGTTCGACCGTCGGACAAATTTGTTTTTCCTCAATTAAGTTCGACGGAATCATTGTACTATATATATATATATATATATATATATATATATATATATATATATTTCAATTAGTTTGAATTTAGCGAGTTGAAAGTTGGGAGTGTTGACGAAGCGGAATGTTATACACCTGCACTCTAGCGACCGAAGGCGAGATTTTTTGCGAAAAAAAAGATACGAGGGTGGCTAGAATTTAGCGGGATTGCGTTGTAAATAATATTGTGTAACATCGCGGGTTGTATCGATCTCCCGAAGGATCGTTGGCTGCGGGATTTGAAACAAGTACGATCGAAAAACTGTTCGGGTGTTGCATGACGATATTCCGTCGGATGTCCTTGTTCGTTTCACAATGTATCAAGCAACTGTAAAGATATGATTTTATTATAATATCTGTTGTGATTAATGGAGCTTTTTTTATTCATCAAATAGGTCGACTCCTTTCTGCCTGAGTGTCGAACGAATCAGATCCCTCGGATCCTTGTAAATCCTGTGCCCAAGAAATTTGCCCGCAACGTACTGGAAATCCGTTTTGAACTTTTATCAACGTTTCAATTTACGAGAATAATCGAGGCACCGTTAATTGTGTCTCAAAATATATAGCAAGCGTCGCGGTGAAAAGCACTCGATATCACGTTTAACCGTTCCCCATTTGTCTATTGAAGGAGTTTGTTTGGGTTTGTTTGGGTTGCTAGGTCTGAAACCTAGGTCTGAAACTCACACGGGACTTGAAAGTTTAATTTTGGAATCAACTGAAAATTTCCCCGTTCCTCGAAATAGACAGAAAAATAATTACCATAAATCTTTGGCACTTGTCTAATTCTGAATCCCGAATAGGATCCTAAAAATAGAAACAATTCCACCGTGTAGGGCTTCAGCGAAAAAGGTCGCTTCGAACAAACTGCTGTTAGTCTGCCGCCGTTTAGTATTGGAAAAATTCTCACGAAATGTTCACTGTCGCTTGCGTATGTTTCAAGTACCACTTTTAAATACTTCAACAAATAACTTTTTTGAAAACGTTTCGCTCAACCAGCTTACCCCTTAAGGCGGGATATACATTCGCAACGATCTAAAAATTGAAAAGCAAGAAGAGATGAGTTAATGGAAAAAAATCAACTTTATGAAATAGCTGAAGGAATATTATATGGGCCTGGTATCGCTGACTAACCCGTAAGTAATTTTAATCATTGGTTTTTTACGTGTAAAAACTTTAAAGGCATTTTTTTTTCAAAGCTGCATTTTCGAAATTGGCGTGCAGGATTACTCAAAAACTATGGAGACGATTGAGTTGAAACTTTGTAGAAATATTGATAATATTCTACAAACCTTCTAGTTGACAGAAATTGTTTTTGAAAAATTAGTAAAATCAAACTACTTTTTCGATCCAAATTGTACAGAAATTTTGTGTGAAATCTTGATTTTATTTAAATGCGTGCGACTCGCTTCCATTTGCATTTTCTTCATTTTAATTACTGTCAAATAAAAACTATACATGTTCCAAATGAAAAAGATATTTGGATTTTCTTTTGCAAATCAAAGTCTACGGGAAGCTCGACTGCACGCTGATTCGCAACCCCCGCGGCAACCTTGCTGTAACACTCTACGACAGTTCCGACATTTTCATGATAAATGAATTTAAAAAACTTGTTTGGTATACTCAAATATACAATTAAAGTATACCTACAGATTGATAAATGTGGAATAATTATTTCTTAGTTTAAAATCCCGTAAAATCACATAATTTTGTTCCCGTCTTAATGCATAACATATCCAGTCGTAAGATCGTGCCTGACTCGTCCGAACTCCCGCGAAAATCACTCACCGACGTTCAATTATTTTCGTGTCAAATTGTCAGCGTCGGCCTATCCTCTCGTTTGTAAATCATCGCGCGAATAGCTTTCCCGGTATCAACAAAATTACAAGTAACAAAACGGATAACTAAAAATAGAAAAGTACAAAGAAGGAGGAAATGTTGCGGCAGTGTCCACCGAGTGTACCATCGCGTTGTGGCAAGAAGCCACCGTGCAGCGGCCTTATCTGTCCTCGATGTCCCTTGACAGGCGTGCCGAGATCCGGTCAGGATGCGAACGTGCGTTTTCAGCTCACGTACACCTGTAACAGGTAAAAACATGCCCTTATCCATTTGTTATCAAGCGGCACGTGCTTGAAGATCGGTGGGCGCGATCCTCGTGTACGTCACTTCCGCCCGCGAGGGTAGACGAGTCTCGAGAAGTAGCGCGTAGTTGGAGCTATGTTTCGTCAGACACTGAGAAGCGTGCCGGCGGGAGCTTGCTTCCCATCGGGACGTTGCCAACATTTTCTCCCGCTTTTTCCTACACCTGATCCACGTAACAAAGTTTGTTGCCTTTCTCCACCCGCGATGCCCATATTCTAGCGCATAATTCGATACACTTCGTAGGATGTCGTTGAAAGTCTTTCGAGAATTCACCACGAGTTATCGCAAAGTCGCAATTTATTTGTCACAGCGCGACTTACGCTCCGTGTTACTGTCCCGCGATACCGAGCTGTCCAAAGTCTGTCCCACCTGTCGCAGAGTCCCTTTGCTGCTGTCTCAAGTGGCTCGACTGCTGTGGGAAACCTGTCAACTGAGCACTTTTCACATTGGGCACACTCCGCGATGTTTTATAGAAATATCGCGCATTCGAAAGGCTCTACGTATATTCGAATGAGAGGGACAAACTATGCCGAGAGCAACCTCAGTGAGACCGAGTCACGTTCATTTGTTCAATTTTGCCAATTCCAAGGAAGCAACACAAATACACCGGGCCGTCAGCTTCGATCTTTCCCTAGTTACAAAACCTCGAAACGTCATTGCCAAAATTTTCGTTGGACGAAGATAAATTCATGATTGTGCGTTGTCCCGTATTGTACGGTTTCTATCATGGCCAACGAATGCTGCGGTGAGAACGTTGGCAAAAAGAGAAACAGCACCTTACCGCCACCCTGTCATCACTGCCGACCTCTGCCATTTATTTGCCCAAAAAACGGATGTCCACCACCAGAACCGTGTCCTCCGATACCGCGCTGTCCACCACCGTGTTCACCTCTGGTAATGACTGTCACTGCAAGAGCTGATCAAAGCTCGCAGTCCTTGACAAGGCACAATTTTTTACCAATGAGTATTGAAGTAAAGCCATTTTTTAGACGTCGATATGTCGTTTTGGACATAGACTCTCTCTCTCGAGAAAAAAAAAATCTACGCAATTTATCAATGCACGGAGACTCAAATAATTCTGTCGGATAAACTCGTTTCTCCGTTCAAAATCGGGCTCGCGTTAGCGTAGTTTGGTTGGACATTTTTCGATTACAGATCTGGAGAATACCACCGGCACCAGTGGATCAAAAAAAACCCACGCTGTGCATCGCTCGACCGTGCCCACAAAGACCCGGGCCTGTGCCATTCGGATGCCCGCCGAAGCCAAAAATGCAGGCGCCACCGTCAACGGTCACGTTCGCCATACGATACACCTGTCAAGGCCCCACCTATTGTCCCTGCTATACTGCGGGAATACCGGACTGCACGAACCGAAATTGTTGCTGAACAGAGCAGAACGTACACCAATAAAAGATCAAAGTTATCCTTGTTTGGTTTTACTTCCTTCCCATACGACTTCACATTTATAGACTACTATAGGAATCAACGGGTCTGCGCGAGCTTGGGGCCCAAAAGACAGGTCGATTTTCAATATTTTTTTTTCGATGAAAATATTTGGACGTCGAGTTTGCGATTTTACGCACAATTGGTACATGGTCTTGCCAAGGTTGAGTGTTTTTTGTAATTAAAAAATATTAATTAACAATTGAGTTAGTATTGTTAAAATACAGTGCCACCGTTGATGCATGACCAATCGATGTAGGTGTTTCTATCAACCAGGGTCATCTGAAATGAAGAATTTAAAAAATGTACTTCTAGTATAATAATAAAACTCTCGTATTACCGGATACTTTCTTGACATTGGTTAAATTACGAAAATTATGACTTTTGATGAAAAACAACTTTAATAATTTGTTACTAACAAATAGATGAACACAGCAAAAAATAATCCAATCATACGATAGAAAATGTTTTAAGCTATGCTCCGTTCGAATATGAAGTAAATTGGACCAATAGATTTTGAGACACGGCTTACACCGTTTCATAAGACATAGTTTTGAGAAAAACGTAAAAGAAAAATGGGTAAATCGCAGTGGGCGATTGAACGCTCCACAAAAATCATAAAAAATCGGTCACGTTTTGGAATTTTTACAAAAGCTTTATTGCAAATAACTTAAAACTCCACGCTATAAAACTGTGCAATACAAAATCGTACATTTTAAATTTCAAACTTACGCAGAGCCCTCAACAGAGTATCGATACTATCATGAATATATTTGCACGAAATAAACGAAATTTGATTATAGATTGCAGACTAATTATCGGTATTGTTGGAATATGATTGAAAGCATTTCAATAATTATTATAGCTTGTTTCACGTATACATCCGCCGTAATAATGCTTACAGACCGCTCATTTCGAACTGCGCTGTACTAATAGCTGTGAAATAAATGAAATGACACGTTACGTTCAACTGCACAATAATTCAAGCACCTCCTCTCTCTCTCTCTCTCTCTCTCTCTCTCTCTCTCTCTCTCTCTCTATATATATATATATATATATATATATATATATAGTGAGTGAAAAAGAGAGAACGCTTGCCGTTCTCGGTACTATACGTGCGATAGAATATACGAACAATGTATGAGGTGAAATGCAAATTAATAATCGCGTTGGCCGTTTTATAATTAATTGTTGTAATGAGGTCTCGCCGAGTAACTAATTGGTACCATGCCACTCGACTTTCTTGCTATTTATTATACAGGGTGCGGCAACAACTATTAGCGTCAAAGATATTTTCTAACCCATTACACTTGGGAGAAAAATGTTTCTACAAAGGTTTCATAGTTCGAGGGGAGTCGTCGGGTGAAGGCTACTAGGTTCATCCAGATGGAGGAGCTTCGTAGATTTTCAAGATGATCTCCATTTTTAAAAACAGTATCACTATTTTTTTCCGGAATTTTATCAAGCGAGTAAAAATAAGTTCACATCTCAAATTTCAAGATGATCGATCAAGATTTAGCATAAAAAATCGATAAAACAGGAAAATTCGTATTTGCAGTTTTTTTTTCTAAGTCCATATCGATGTATTTTCACCTCCTGAACTCAGGAAAATTCAGCATTAATTTTCCCCAAAACTCAAAATTTTCATTGAAAATCGTCAAAATTGCGGAAAAAGGATTTTTTTGCGTGTAGCCCGGCCAGCCAGTTATATGGTCAGCCAGCTATGCCAATAACAATTCTCATATGTTTCACAATTGTGTGTACACGCATACTTATCGACAGTGATTTATGTTGAAAAACGTCCGGACCAGATTTTTTGCTACGTATATTCGGGGGTACAAATGAAACTATATGGTTCGATAAAAAAAATAAGTGTTGCTGTACAAATTCTCAAAATGGCGAGATAGATTTGTATATTTACTCAGTTGTGACTTATTGTGCATGATTTGCATAAAAAAAGTTGCAATTTTATGAGACAGAAGTTTCCATCGATGGAATCTGCAAAATCATATTTTGCATATTCAGGTTTTAGATGACTGCATGAGAATCCTTAAAATCTTTGCGCGTCTTCGGTAGCTCAGATTTGACAAAGAAAATTTGGGGAAAAGAATGATTTTCATTGCTTTCCAACGACGCAAACTTCAACGTCATTAAATTTTTATACAATAGATTCCGATCGTTGAAAATTCTGGATTTCCCTTCTTTTTATATCTCCCCTCCGTCCAGGCCATTGGCGTGTCACTCGATTTCCCCGCTGTCACGAGCAATAAATTTCACCCCCCTGTACTTTTTCTCTCACTTACTATCACTTGCACTCGGTAAGTGCTCTCGGGTACTCCTTCAGGATCGTTTGGCGAGAAGAGACACGGACCGAGGGAAACGCGAGGAAGAGAAAAAGAGGTGAAAGAGGCGAAAAAACAGATGGAGAGACGAAGAGGCAATGAACATGTTGCCTCTGCTCTCTACATCGCGTCTCGTTCGCTGGGATCGCCGCTCCGTGCACCTCGTCCGGACAATGTGCGGAGGCTGGAAATTTACGTTCAATAAATAGTTCCGGTCATAAACGAAATTGTGCTCTCGGTGAAGTTCCACTCTCGCAGTGCATGGGGGGGGGGGGGGGGGGGGCGCAAGCTCGTAAAATATTTTAATGTCCACAGGGGTACCCGAATGGTCCTGTTCACTCTCCGCTCCTGTCCTAGCCGTTTCCTTTTTCTGTTCATCCGTCAATACGAATCTGTGTCTCGTATCTTGGTCTTTGCTGTGCTGTGACATAGCGCGAGTATTGGCAAGGGTACGCGTGTAAATTAACGATTGCTGAAAGGCTCACAAAAGCGGATCGACAACGTTGCGACTAACGGACGCGAGGTCGTTCTTCCTTTTCGTTCGTCCAACAATAAACGAAACGTGTGTCGCGCGCTGAAAATTTTAGAGTCGATCGTAACTATACCGAGCTCAAAAACGACTTCCCGATCGCTCGAATATACGTACGCCCGAGATGTTGTAACGGAATATTCGTAAAAAAGATATTTGGCAGGAAAAAGCTTTGTCGCTAGTCTTCGGAAACGCAATAATGAAACGAGGATGGGGCTGAATTTTAAAACAATTGGTAATTCTCTATGCTATACTTGCTGATACGAGGGGAACTTTAGAGTAATATTTATTTCCAATTTTTCTTCGTAAAGGCCCTTAAGGGCATTTCATTCTTACCTCCACTTACCATCATTATCAGCTCTTTGAAAGACTCCATCGGAGTGTTGCCCACATGCGCCCTTTGCTAATACACTGGTGTATGACGTTTCCAGGAGGGCACAGGGAAACTGGCGAAAACCTGGGCTGATCACAGTCACTATCGGAAGATCGGTAAGGCTGCCTCTCGCTTCGTGTTTGTTGAAAATATTTTTCTATGGTGCAAGTTCTTTGCAAAAAAGTACAAATGTACGATAGGAAATTTTCGGATACGCGCGATTATTTTCATTGGAAAAATAACGCTGGTGAGAAAACGACGTAGACACGACTTATGCCCAATTGATCGTTCATCACAATCGAGTCTATCGCTTTTCCAGCAAAGACGTCGATGACCCAATTGGAAAGTGGATTATTAAGACGAAGAGTACCCAGGAAAACTTTCGTCTCTTCCTTTTGCTCGTTGGCCCCGTTGATGAGGTTATTCAGGGAGGCCAAAATTATTTCCTTATCCCATCCAATCGAGGAGGAGAAAAAAAAAGTTTTTACGCTCAAGCAGTTTGTCCCTTATTTGCGATGCCGTTCGTTCTCAATCAGCCGAATTGATTTCCCTCGTTGAAAGTTGCCACAAACTTTTTATCGTTATCGCCAGATATACGTATCTCCGGACACTTCGTATTTCTAGATAGGAGAAAAATGACTACGCTTGATCAAAGTATTTTTATAATTCGATAAACATGTCGAGCAGCGCCGATAGGTTCGATTATCAATTTATGAGAACGATGGATGAGTAAGGGCGGTAAAAATTAATTTGAGAGAGAGAGAGAGGGAGCGAGTTTACGACGGGCAAGAGAGACGAAGGAGCCGAAATGTCGCGCGACGCTACCCTCAACCCTTCGGATGACTTTTTGAGAGATTGCAGGTGAAGGCTAGACGAGTGCCACGTACTCGTCTGGCTTTCACTTTCCTCGCTCACGCGAACGTCATGACTTTTTTCTCTCTGGCTCGCTCAACCGAGAAACACTCTGTAAGTCTCCCACGTGAATAGACGGTTCGAAGTACGTAAAGTGTAGCTCGTTGTCGAACGTCTGTTACCCTTGGCTAGATCGACAGGTAGGTAGACGTGTGTTTCCGCCTCGGTTTCTCCTCCGATCCAGCCTCGGCTAAATTTCGTCTATCCGAGTGTGCACTAGTGCCAACCGAACCCATCGGCAATCGAACCCATCAACGATCATTTTCTTCTTCATCATCGTGACGGCAATTCCCCGCGGTCGTACGCCAAAGTGCTTGGCCGCATGCTAAAGCACCACGTGGTGACAGAAAAAAAAAACAATTTTACCGCGGGACGTCACTTGCACGCTCGCTACCATCAGTAATTCGTCGGAATCGCTTTTCTCTCGAGATCCCGCTCGAACGTTAGAATTCCCTTGCAACTCGTAACTGTGGGTCTCGTGCGTCACGTTGCCGAAATCCGAAGCGTAAGAATAAGTTAAGACTGTGCTTCGTCTCGTTACAGTTAAATGCCAGAACCCAAAGACAGACAATGAACTTGCACACAAATTTGACGATGCGACTGTCAACTCGCTGGCGATATTAATTATTCAATTTCTCAAGGGTATATTCCAAAAAATCGGAGAAATGTTATAGAATTGTTTCTCAGAATTTTTCGAATCTAAATTTGAGAAAACTTTCGTACCGTTAGTAACAGTGATAAACAACAAAACGTCTGCAAAATTTCAATAAAAACGGAATCATTCGTAAAATTAATCAGTATCGCAAGAAGTCCAGCAGTCTAATGATATACCTACACGAATCGTATCGTATGGACGATCATCTAATGGGCAATTTTTTCAACAACATTATTGGTTAACGAAACAATAATAATAATTAACATTACTATTTTAAAAAAATGATTATTTAAAAAATTCGTAGTAGTAGTTTTATTTCCAGGGTTTTATACCCTTTGAGGGTGTTTACGTATAGCCCCCGCCCCCCTTACCTATTATTCCCCTTTACATTTGTTTTGACTTAAATTGACTTAAGTTATTAAGAATTGTTAAAATAATAATAATAATAATAGGCGATTTTGGTGTAAAAAAATCCGAAAAAAATTCGACAATATTTTTCTTCCGGAGAATAAAAAAAACTGAATGAATTTCGTTCTTTCGTTTCGGACCTAACGGCCGTGCGAGATGAGGTACACAGTCCGATGGATAACTTTGTGAATTACGTACATTTTTTCAGATTTTGTTTCTCAAATTTTAATGGCACAAGAAAAAAAAGCGTAAGTACTTTTGTCTGAATTTACTTGAAAAAATATATAGATTTCCAGGATCTCAGCATAGCCTACCCCCTGGAACGAATAGAATAAAACCATAGGGAGAGTCTCGTTTCCAGGGTTGTCGTAACGTGATCCGGGACATCTAACGCCACCCTTGAGAGACGTAACATATTTTGGTAAGGGCGCCGTGAAATGTGCAGGAGGAGGAGGAGGCGAGAGGCGAAAGGAAGAGCGCGCGGTTCGTATACGCGTGCCAACGCGTAATTGGAGAATACTGGATCGTTAACGCCACCCGCAGGATCCTTCGGGTAACGATGGTCGTGGTGTGGCCGGATTCCTACCACCTTCGTCTTACACGAATGCCACAAAGTGTACGTGGGGTGACTCTCTCCGCGTCGTTTGCGAGAGCAGCTAGCTGGATATATACCTATACATATGAACGCAACGCGTTGGTGTCAGGAATCGCAGGAGCGGACGACTGAGGCAAACGACTACCACAACTCGTCGGCCTGTGTGACGTCGCGCCCACGGGGCTACTTTGAGGCACCCTTAAACCAAGCCTGACGTTTATATACTACACGCAACGTCACGTGGAAGCATCCGCCGTAGCCGCGTGACCTATCTCAGGCTCTCGTGGCATCTCAAACGCTGATTTTACTTGAAATTGTAATGGCCCGATTACTGTACCTACTCGTCAAATCTATCGCTCCTATTATCCCTCGAAAAGGCCACAGGAAGATCCGCCGATACGATCGAACAACCCGTCCCCTCGTCCAATCTCGTTCATTCCATTTTTCTCCCGATTCGTTTCGCGTGTTACGAAATTCCTCCGGTCGTGCAATAACAGCCGTACCGATTACGTGAACCGAGGAAAACACGATTACGTCAGATCAGGCTGCCACGTTACTCAAGAGCTTCCTTGTCGCGAGAATGTGGTTGGAAAATTTTTCCAGTCGCGCCACGAATTTCTCCGGCTATGGAGAGAACGACAAAGGAAGAGGGAGAATGGGAGAGAGTACGAAATAATGGGCGAAAGTGGATGTATATCTTCTTTTAGGTGGTAGTGCCGTCTCGTACATGAAATCCAGTGGCAATGTTGTTGGGACCGAGGGAAGCCAGCGAACGAGCTTCGTCCGTAAGTGGACTCCGGTTACAAGCTGGAGTCGCAAGTCTCTGTATAAAGGATAGAAGCATGGAAACGGCTACACACACACACACACACACATACGTCCTGTATAGCAACGAGCGAGGGCGAAAGTATCGGACCGAGTACCACATATAGTCTCGCTCGAGCACGTACATTTTTTCTTTCTCCCTTTAACCACCCTTCTCCATTCTCACCCTCCCTTACTTGCTTTTCTTTTCTTATTCTTCGAATGCTGCTGCTTTTTCGACCGAGGAAAACGCGAAACTGGCTTTCCCGCGAAATTACTCAGGTTCCTTCGTGTACGACCACACGCGCGTGCAGCTCGCTCTTCCCTTTTCGTCTCCGTCCTGGTTTATATCGTTAGTCCTCAAACTTGCAGGCAGTAAGATATAATTTTGCACAACATCGTGCTTGAGCGTGAAAGCGCGATGGGGATTTTTCTTCAGGGGATTTTTTTTATGCATCACGTGTCACGTGAATCCGTCTCTCATCAGGCTTCGTATTCACGCGAATTCGTCTCTGCCCAACGATTTTTCATATGTATAATGTGTGAGCGAGCAACGAGCGCACATTTTGCTTCGATTATCAATTACACCCGTGCCATAATTTTTAAAAAATTTCACGCTTCTATTTACAAAACTTGTCAATATTTCATTAGCACAATCGAGATATCGTTTTTTGCTTTTTTTTCGACCGCAGCTCTCGTCGGCAAACGGATCTGTATTTTTTTTTAAGACTCGAATATGCTCACGATACAGATAGAGAATTTTTAATTCCTTCGGACCAGTTATTTTGAAAAAGAAATTCTAAAAACTTCCCAGAAATTCATGAAAATTCCTCTTTTTTCCGGGCACGAGCTAGGTATAATCCGTTGAGGCTCTTGTAGGCGGAATCGCGACGTTGGAATTTTACGGTCAATGATCGCGGTGATTATCTCATAAGGAAATATTACCTAACGACTGAATTCACCATTGTGCATAAAAAATTGCGCCAAATTGCTTGCTCTTTAATCTCTTTTTTTCTCGGAAATTACACAGGCGGAATTAAAATTTCGAATTAAAATTTTTATTAAACGTGTCAACGTGTAAAAAAAAAATCAGTATCCTCGAACATTGATCGGTGGAACGCTTGATTCTCCTTAAAGTGTCGTTGCACCTCGACACGACGCTCCCGAACGTAATTCTTCGCCGCGGTAATCACCACCATTTCCATCGAGTCGTAACGAGGAAAAAATAAAAAAATAAAAAAAAAAGGCCTCTATAATTTCGAAGAGTCTCGATATAACCTTTCGACACTTATTTAATGGCGGGCCGCCTTGTCGTAAAGCTCGCCATCTCACTGTTTCACGTTTAGTGGCGTCGCGGCGAGTCTGGCCCCGACCAATTACACCGTTAATTTCGTGTCACGGAGTAGATCCGGCTTTAATCGCGTTTAACCGTTCGCCCTCGGCGTACGCGCTGCGCGGCTCGGAGCAACGTTGAGATGAAAAAAAAAAGAAAGAAAAAAGGTCCAAGCGAGCGTGGTGATCGAGGGGTGGAGTAGCCGATGCTCGGAGATACATCATTGCGCCAGCTTTCGTTATGGGGGGGAAGGGTCGGTTCTTCTTCGGCCGGAAAATAGCTGCCCAGACGGGAACGCGGCCCTATTCCATTTTACTTAATAATTGGGTCTCGAGCTGAGAGAAAAGCCCAAATGGCTTTTACATTCATAAATTTATGTGTGTGGGTGAATCTGCACACGCACACAAAGGCGCGATTGCAGTCATCCAGGACGAATAAGAGTCTTCTCGTCTGCTTTCGTCCACACGAGCGAGGGACTCTCGCCTTGATGCGCTTAATGTGATTCCACTGTGCCTTCCGCCTGACGGTTACCCACTCCGGATCGGCGAAGAGCTTCGCGGAGTGTGCCTTCACCAGTGGCAAAACAGGCGAACCCTTTTCGTGCCGGGACAGCGGTATGCGTCGTTGAACGAGTACCGCTCACTTTTCCTCCGCAGGACCAAGTGCACAATTTGCCTCTTTTTTTCCCCTGTCTTTGTCTTTTTTGTCAAACGGAATTTATTAACACTGAGACGGAGCTTTAGTTGGAAGGGTTCTTTTCTTCGTTTTCTTCATCCACTGTACACGGATATTACAGGCCATTTTAATGGCAGTTTGATGCTTCTTCTTGTTCGTCGCTACGGAGTCAAGCTCTTCGGAGGCATCGTGATCCTACGGCATAAAACTCTTCGCTGCGTTTCGGTACAATCGACGAGGAACGAGATTTTCCGGAAATCTTGTTTCCAAGTCCTAGCGATTCTTCGCTCGGTCCGCAGGCGTAAAAAAGATTCTGCAAAATCCTGTTCCAAGACACACAGATGAAAATGGGATTCGCGTATTGCGTTCTGGATTGTTCAAATACGATTTCCATCGGGTAATGGCTACGACAACAGTTGAGACCGATCAGAGGATGCTCTCGCAATTCAACGAGAACACCGAGACAACTTTCTGTACTCTCGTACTTTGGTACTTGTACAAATGATATCGTCGCTTTGCTCGCCAGACTCGCTGCCAATCCCTGAATTTGCTGCTTTAGAATAGCGTAAATATTTTACAACTTTTCTCGGTTGAATCTTCGTGTATGTCACAGACGATATTGAATTTTTCACTGAAAGAGAAAGAAAGTGTTACGGTGTCATTCTTCGTTACGTCGAAGGTTGTTTTCTGCCTTGTTGAAAAATTGCTGGAAGAATTTAAAGTTTTTTTTACATGAACTGGAAATTTGTTTGCAGGTGCATGACTGCAGAATCAATTAGTGGAATATCTTTTTTTTTTTCTAAGCGTGATCGAGCCATGAAAACTACTATTGGAAAATATATCGCATCGCTCTTGAAATAATAGTCGCGCATTGACGACGGAGCGTGTTTGCCTAACTGTGACAAAGCAAACGCAATGTCGCCTTATCCCTCGAGAACATTCTGCTCCTAGCTTCGCACTCGGAATCTTGAATTTCGTTTGAAATTCGCTGAAAATTAATTTTCAATGTTATGATTGCTCCTAGTGAAATTTTATTGTAAGTTGAATTGATTAGTTGAATTAAATTTACGCTGCAGCGTGCTCAATATTTCTTTGAATTTGTAGCGGAGCTATAACCGGATGATTCGGTTACGCAACCTGAAGTATATATTGTTTGGATATAATTACTGGGACCGTATATGGATATATATCTATATGTATGCAGGGGCTGAGGGGGGCGTCGGGATCGTGTGCATTTGGAGCTAGCGAGCTCGGGAGATTCCCTCGAATTCTCCGCACTGAGGGTGGTATTCTCAGACATGCTCTCGATTCCTGAAAGGAGAGAGGATAGGTCGCACGAACCGAGCACAGCGCCATGTCGCTAAATTAGAATTTAATGAGCTGTGCACCGATGGAGGGAGGCAGTGAGAACAAGAGAGGGAGAGAGAGAGAGAGAAAGGGCTCGAGCAGTGCATGACTTGGGTTATTAAATTCGCGAGGGTACGGCATTCACGTGGTATCAGTCTATATATATGATTTTATCGACATACTACGTGAATTAAATGAGCGATGCGATCCAAGTTATTTATTTCTAGTTAAAAAAGGTCGGAGCTGTTATATAATACAAGAGGCTGTATGTAAGTTGCGATTATACCGATAAAGAAATAAACAAAAGAATCATTTCATCAGTAATGATGTCTCTAACGTGCTGGATGACAAACGAGCCACTAGTTAAAATCCTTTGTTTTTATTTATTCAATCTTTACGAATTGAAAAATGTTCTAAATACTTTTTCTATGTGAGTTCTTATTTCGTTCGAGATCGTTTTACAAAATAGACCATTTTTTGTGGTTTAATCTGGATTCCGAAGAAGAACGATAGCTAAGTTCGATCGAATGAAATAAAAATAAATTATTCATTAACTACGAATGAATATGTGAGGAGAAGTGTAATGTTGCATTTAACTCGTGGAGTAATCGTGCCATCGTTGTGCTCGGTACGCTGCTTCCTTGATGAGGAAAAGGATTTTTTTAACGCTCCTATCGAGGGCCTGGTCGTGATATTTTTTTTTACTCTTCCACCTTTTATACACAGTTGTTTTGGTACGATTCTTGTACCAGGCTGTAGGATAAGGAGAGAGAGAGAGAGAGAGAGAGGCAGAGGGAGATGAATTTACAGCAGTTATAAGAAAATAACGAGGTCCGTGCGCTTCGTTAATTTACAGGGGCATTCGAGAGTGACGGCCGTGCTTTGTTCATATCGTCATCTTTGCTCGAGCATGAACGATCTCACGACATCGGGACACCATCAACATTTTAAAAGCTTCCCTCGCTAATGGCATCTTGAATTATCGATTACTGAAAATCGCTGCTTCGCGCACATCGTTTTCTGGACAGCCATAGCGCGTCCTATTCGCGACGTTGTAACATCGCTTTCGAACGACGAAATTCGGAGGCTCGACAATCCGCCCTTGTAATTTCTCGTATTCCAGACGTTATACAGCCGAGACGCTGACGGGTCGTTCGCGACCATTAGCACTTTCGATCGACGGTTCTATATCGGAAAATTCGTTCCGTCACTCATCTTCGCCCGCAGCCTTCGTTCAACAGCCTCCGGTGTCTCATCTCTGCCATTTTAATCGTCGCTCAAAACTTATTTCAAATAATTCAACGATTCTCATTCATGTCTCTGCTATAAGGAGAAATCGAAGTTTAGAAAAATTTTACGGTTATCTGATTCCGCTTCGAACTATTCGCCAATCTGAGAAAGACGAAAATATAAGAGACTTTTTACTCGGCGATCGGAACTTTGCGATGGTGAACAAGTATTGGAAAAGGAATAAAACGGAGACGATCGATTGCGATGATAACTGTGAATACTCTTTCGATGTTTGTGAAAAAAATGTCAAGGGATCGAGAGTGGATTAAATCCTTCTCAGAGAAATTTCATCATAACTGCACAACTGTTTGTAGAACTTTTCGGGCACGACTCGTTATGTTAGTCTAATAATAAAAAACGTTAAATGTCACTTTCCGAATAAATAGCTGCGGATCCCGATGTTTCTCATTTGCTTCAATTTCGAACTGTATACGAGAACAATTTGTCTGAGAATTTGACAAGGGTGCACGGTCTAGAGCGATGTAGTTTGGAAATAATTTTCAACCCGCCGAAAATTGGCGTTTGTGGGAATTTTTTAAAAGGGTTAATCGTAAGTCTATCAACTTGAAACTTGGTATAAATAATCTTTAAAACAAGTAATAAAGCCCCTATTTAGGGGTGCAACGGCGTATTGAAGTTCGTATGGGAAAATCGAATTTCCTGCTTTTATCACTTGCCGGGCGTAGGGCTGCACTAAGAGAGGATCTTCCGAAAACCAACCCTTGAAAAGATGAATTGGGATGTAAAAGTTTGTATGAAATATTGTATTCCATGCGGGTATCAACTTGAAACTCGTTATAAATATTCTCCAAAACAAACAATAAAACGCATGATTAGGGGTTTTTTTTTAACAACCCCGAATAACGGGTGCAGCTGGTAATGGATTTTCTATGGGCCAAATGAATAAAAATAAATTTATAACAAACATTTATTTTACATTTCCATGGATTGGTGAATCTGAAAAATCCAAGAAGATTTGGGTCAAGTAATGTTACAATTTTCATCCTTCGAGCTAATCTTTTGAATTTCTAAAAGATAAACGAGTTATCACACTGCAGAGTCAAAATCTTTTTATTCATCTCAAATTTTGCGCTCTAAATCTTTATAAAAGATACTATCAATGTTTAAAAATATCTTGACAGACCACAAAGAATCTATATCCAAAGATTAACAACCAACTGCATTAAAAACTAAAATCTGTTAAAGTTGTTCCGTTTTGAAAAATGTAGTTCCGAGAAAATCGCGTTCGAACCCACCTGCGCTCGAGTCAGTGCGGCCGCATCAACCCTGACAAATCCGTGCCTAATTGGGATTTCAAAACAACCATTTTTTTTCAAAGACGCTTAGAACTATACACGATAATAATTAACAATGCAAAAGTCGACTTTCGGCCAATGCTGCAGGTACGTAACTCCTAAAAAAAATCCGTAAGAAGGAAGGATAAAAAAGTATTCGATATAAAATCATTGAAGGTTCGTTCTTGCCCAAACCCAAACAAGACTCGCGAGTTCGTAAATGAGGGAAGGTCGCTTTTACCATATATGTGCATGTTTATGCGGAGGTAAATGAGCTTGCGCATTATCAAAGTCATGATCGGGAAAAAGTTTGATATGTGCAACCGAGAAATTCGTTGCTGGATAAATAGGGTCATAACCGCCGGACTATGCCGTAGAGGCGAGTGATAGCACGCGTGAGCGTGTGTATACGTTCTACGTTGTACATATAGTCTGCTATATCCGAGATCCGGGGTGAGCTCGGTTGCAGAGAGTTGGGCCGTTGTGGTTTATGGCAGGTGGAAAGCGACCCGCGGATAGTTCGGGACTGCTCGTTTATCTTCGGAGGGTAGTTTGCCCTCCTTCCTCTTCTCATCCCTCACGCCATCTTCCACCTACAACACCGCCACGCTTCGGTTTACTCTCCGTGCGAGAAAGTTTCGGTCTCCTTCGTCCCTGCTCGCGTTACTGCCTCGTGTGCCGCTCTTATAGCCTTATATAGAGCTTCGAAAGCTCCCAAGTTTTCGCAAGATGCGCATGAGGATAGTTTTCCCGTAGCGTGAATTCACCTCGTATATGGGCCCACCGCGGAACCGTCTTCGGCATCTTCCGCGAGAAGAGCTCGTCGCAATTGCCCGGACTTTACGTAAGCTGAAAAGACCGTGAATCAGCTTGAAAAATTGTTCTAACACACACACACACACACTTAAGACTCGCAATGTGATCGAGATGGGGCAATTTATCGCGTTCGGAAAATTAGAGGTGACGGTGGTGGATGGGCGCTCGCTCTGCGAACGACTAACGTTGGCCTGGGCCAATACTCGGATGGGTGACCGCTTTTGCGAATGGAATACGGGGTATTTGCAAAAGCGTACACTCTGGAATTGCTAAGGTACTGGAAATGGTGAAACCCCTAGACGGGGGTAAAAGTGGGAAAGCCAGCATAAGGGCATACGGACGATCATTGGAAATTCAAAGCCCCTTGTCTTTTTATTTGAAAACATCACCACTGTTATTCTGAGTGAAAAAATCCTGCATGGATTACCCTTCAAGCCCACAGTATTAATGGAGGCACATCCAGTAGACGACGCAAAAAATAGATGAATTTTGGGAATTATTATCTCAAAAACTATTTGTCCAATTTAATCCAAGTTTGTTTTATACGAAAGTATATATACTGAGGTATATTGACAATTTTTTAAATAAATATTTATTGACTGGGAGCGCTGTTATTGTGACCGGCGTAAAACCCTTGCTGGCGGTCCCTATGATTGCATGCAGTCGGTTGATTTGAAACAAAAATTTCGAAAATGTAATGTATAAAGCGCTTCGTATCGTAGAATATTTTTTTTGCTCAATTCTTTTTTTTTTTATCAAGCCAGAAAGATTGAAAATTTAGGTTGAAAAATGAATGTAAATTTCCATTAGGCGCCATTTTCTATACATAAATTACATTTTAAGAATCTTTTCGAAATTTTTTGCATGCAACCATGGGGACCGCCAGCGAGGCACATGTTTTACGCCGGCCACAATAAGAGGACTCCCAATCAATATATATTTATAATATTTTTTTGTCAATATACCTCAATATTTATACTTTTGAACAAAACAAACTTGGATAAAATCGGACAAATAGTTTTTGAGATAATAATTCCCAAAATTTATTTTTTTTTCCGCCGTCTACTGCCCCCGTAACCCTTCCAGTCATTTATCGTATTACGGTAGTACCCCGAACTCTACATCGTGGCACAATTTTCCAGGTTTTCTCGTGTAGCCATCGTGTGAGATTGGAAAATCTGGTTGTTCAGCGAGGCGACCGCTGGTCCCACTTTAGAAACGGAACGAGAGCACACGATCTCATTTCGGCGCACTGTGAAGTTTCCCTGCTTCGCTGGCTCTCCCATGGGATGCTGGTTAGATACAAAGGGAAAAAAATAAACTCGGGTCGGAATCAACAATGCATCCTTGCTTCAACTGTAGCTCCTTCTCTCGCTCACTTCAGTCATGGCTACCAGGCGGACTCAAGCGGGTGCAGCAAAAGATGCTCGTTTGTCCAACAGCGATGGTCTTGACAGTTTCCAGTCACCAGATACACATCGTTGTTAGAGCACTTGATACTCGTATCCATCTATGCTGCAGAGGATGGATGATGAAGCGCTATTTCGAAAGACACGCTGAATGGGACTGTTCGGTAAGAGACATACAGCATCTGCATGATATTCGTCTGTTAGTCGTATTTTTAAAAGTAACAAAATATTCGAATCTTTCCATTTCGAGGCCACAGAGAGAAAAATCCGTGCGAGGCAGAGAAACGCGACCGCCGTCATATGTCTCGTCGTTTTTCGGCCAGGGTCCTCTCTGTACCGTCGAAAATGAACATTCGCTCTCTAACGCCACGGCCACTTGTTAATGCATATAGTTGCCGGTGCTGGAACATGGAATCGCCCAGACGGTCATTACGTATTCCCCAAACAGCTCGGTCACCGTAAATTGTGGCTAGAGTGACCGCGACTCATGATTTAGAGCAGAGAGAGAGAGAGGAGAGAGAGAGAGAGAGAGAGAGAGAGAGAGAGAGAGAGAGAGAGAGAGAGAGAGAGAGAGAAATCGGTTGTGCCATTGGCGAGGATTCACCACTTCCTAAATACACCGTTGTACCATTGAGAATATTCTGTCGGTCTTGTATATATTGACCCTTCCGCCTTTTCCAGGTCTCTACGTCGAGCGAGCTTTCATTGCCGGAGCGTGCAGCTTTTCGGCGCTACAAATTTAAGCGACAAGCGATTCCAGTGGCCATCGATCGGTGAGCCTTCCCGAACACATTAAAACGGCCTTCACATTGCCCTTATCGGCCATTCGACATGAAACCTTTCGCAGAAAAACGGCATCGAAAAGAGCTTCCGATTCCTCTGCATCAATTAGATTTGTCGCGTCGGGTTTAAAAAAAAAACACTATACGTGTATCACTTGATCGGGTTCAAAGGACGGATACGATTTTCTTCGCCAAGATCTTTGTTTTGCTCCCGTTGATGATCCAATTGAGTTGGGGCGATAGCAAGGTACGGAGGAGGGTGGACGTCAGGTGGACACCATATTGGTCTCGGTGAATCAACGAGACCAGGAATGAAAGGTAAATATTGGCCAAGCCATTGAGAAAAAGCGAGGTTAAACGGACTGGTGTGTCCAGGGGAATCATCGGAGGTCCTTGGGCTCTTTCCACTTTCCTCATCGCTCTCGTGGTTCGTCGTCTTATTGATCCTTGGACTGCTACTACCCGTATTAATAAAAATGAGCCCATTACGACAGTTGTGAGTACAAGTCCGCTATCGTCGTTTCGATACTATTTGATTGATAACAGAAGAATGAAGAAACTTTCATCAAGTCGACGATATTAGGACCTACGTGAGGCTAATGCGAAAAAGCGAGAGGATTGAAATGTTATTGAAGATTGAATTTTTAGACGTAGCAACTATTTCGAACGTCACGATTATTGGATGGTCTCACGGATCCATCCGTAGCTGCGAATACGTCGATCAAGTTTCCAGACGCGGCAATTTGGCCCGCAGGAATGCTGCACGGGAACCTAGCCGCGGGCATCTTTCTTGTGTATTTAGCTGATACAACATCAGATCGATATGTGAGGGCCGAATATACGCTGGCTTGTAGTTTGGGTTAACCGAGTAACTAATTGCTCCTTAACCAAGTTAAATCGTGCCCGCGATATCGCATAGTTAAATCGTGCCTGAGATATTCGCAGACTTACAGCCACTACGTGCACATATATTTGCAGAGTGTGCGGTACGATGCCGGAGTGGAATGAGTGACACGGAGGAGCTTTGATCAAAGACCCGAGCGGGCAAATCGGCAGAGTCATGCGAAGCCCTACATGGGTATACGCGTTAGCGGTTTGCTGACTTCTGAAATTGTATGCAAACTCTCCAGGGACATAACCACGAAAACTCAACTGCTGGTATCTCGAATTTGGCAGTGGCGCAAATCCGGCTGTTTTTTTCTTTTCTTTTGGAGATACCCCTTGTTACCGGATAAGTTGACCAATTTGTCCAAATCCTCGACCAAATATTCAAGTATATTGAAATGCTAAAGGCACGTTGTAACATTAAACATAGTCCACGAGGATGCTCCAAGAGGGGTGGCATGATCGGTGGCGGATTATCCACCATGTCGGCGCCAGTTATTTTCAGAAAAATATCCCTCATAAATGTCGAAATGAGTTTTTGTTTGATTATATATATATATATATTTTTTCATCTTTGATGTACCGTCGTGTACCCTTGGGGCTTTTACGAGCCCATTCCTTTTGCTTCTATCTCTCACTTGTCACATATCGCTGTTTCCTGTTCCTTGGATACTCCTCTGGAGTGTTGCTCTCACTCTTTCCGAATGCACTACCGTGTCGCATTCGCACGAGGGCACAGGAAAATTGCGTAAAACCTGTGCAGCGCAACTGCCTCCCACTCAGTAGTCGGCGGCAAACCGGTACCCGCTTAGACGGTCACCTATCCGGTTATTGGGCCAGAGCAACGCTGCTCAATATGGGGACATCGCCGAAGTCGGACACCAAACTTTTAGGGATGCAAATTATTAGATGTGTGCATTCATTTTAAGGGATTTTAAAGAGATGGCGTAACTTGTACTATATCTCATCGGGTTATATTATCACTAATTTTAGGTCAAAGAATCATCACGTGGTTTTAGTTTTCATGTTATTTTGCCGAAGATATTACTCCTTCCGAATACCACCTATTTCGATCGATGATTCATAGCTTGTCTGAGCAGCCTTTAAGGCCTTAGGCCACACTAGAGGTAAAAAATGCATATTTTGTGATTTTTTTTTCAGCGAAACCATAACATAAATCGGAATTACAAAATAGGGGTTTTATTATACACGTAATTGACTATACGAAATTATTTTTTCACAGCGATACATGTCAAAATGGCGACTGTGCGGCATTTTTCCGATGACGCCTTTATTTCTGAAAGGTCAACGGCCGGACAAACAGCTCGTATAATTTTTGAATTATGGTGAGACACTAAAGTTTTTTTGATTATATATAAGAATAGCTCTAGAAATACGTAGGATTTTTTTTATATATTGTTTTTTGTCAAAACGGCGCATTTATAAAACAAAAAGTATAAAATGCCATGAGAAAATCTTCAGAAAATTGTTTATAAAAAGGAAACTATGCAATATAATTAAAAAATCCTACGGAGTGCCTCCGAAAATGTAATTCTAAATATACAGTTAAAATTTCAAGTGGATCGGTTGAAATTTGTTTGAGTTATGAGTCTGGCCGACTTGAAAAATGTAGTTTTGAGATAAACGCGTTTAAAGTTAGTAGAAAGTCACGATACGAATCATGAGGGGTTGCGCTAGAATTCGAAAATCGAGTACTTAGAGATTTTTCACACCCATAATCTTTTGGAATATAATTTTATAGGTACTGAGGTACATTTTTAACAAGAAAAAATCGATTTTTGGAAAATCCTAGAGTGGCCCAAGGCCTTAAAGATGTGTCGTTCTTTCGACGTGGAGTCCACCTCACCAGACAGATGGGAAAAAGTATAGGCTAGCGATGAACAAAATTTTGAATGTTCAATTTGTAACCATTGTTTCACGATAAAAGCGTATTTTTATCAAAAAAAT
Source organism: Ophion ventricosus (assembly GCA_963932345.1). Lineage (NCBI taxonomy): Eukaryota > Metazoa > Arthropoda > Insecta > Hymenoptera > Ichneumonidae > Ophion > Ophion ventricosus. Next base: position 30,744,182 of record OZ010717.1, on the reverse strand, counting down.
CGCTTAAAATGAATGCATCCTCCAAATAATTGAAAATATTGTTTTTGAGGAGGAACGTTTTTTACGTTAAGGAACAAAATAAAGACAAGTTTGAATATAAAACTCGGAGCCGAAAAAATGGACAAAAATGAGACGAAATTAGCTTCTGAAATGACAGAACTTTTTTTTTATCACGTCCGAAACAATTTATATGGTTGTTATCGGGCTCGCTTTTGCGCTTTGTCTGCGGGTATACCCGCGTAAAGCGGTGACTCCGTCCAGCGGCATAATTACGAACAAAAAAGATAGGGACTCTGCGCCAATTCGTCTCTCTTCACAATAATTCTTTTGGGGAAAATACACTGTATGCGTGGTAAAAAAACGTGAGTGCCGGATAAAAATGTCCTCTCCGCACGCGGCGCACAATTCGGTCGGGGTATGTTTTTTTTAATTATTTTTTACACCCGTCGTCCGGTCATAAAGACAATGCGGGTCCCGGATTCTCCCGTTGATCGCGTCGCTTCCGAGCTTGCACGAGGAACCGCCTGTGGCAGTTCTCCGTGAGAACAGGCCGTAAAGTCTAGAAGAGAATCGGAGTCGCGCGAGGGCGAATAGGCGTTTACATTTAAATTGGCGAATTATCGGGGGCTGTAGGGGGTGCATAGCCAATTTAATTTCGATTCGAAACTCCGGTGATTCGGGAAGGCTCATCGTCCGGGCCTGAAACGTGTTCCAATTTTGTACCGAGATATACAATACAATATACGCGCGGCCAGTTTTACAAGTTTTATTTACTCGAAATTGTTTTTTTTCTACTGATACTTTGAACGTTCAATGGCGTACAATAATTTGCAGCCTGAGGCTCATTCATTTTTTATCAATATTCGAATACGACTTGTACGTCAAGGTCATTTCGTACTGATAAGAGCGAAGTGCGTCCCTACTTTCTGATAGGAATCAAGAATCCTATCGAATTCTTCATGGATCCCTTCGCATTCTGTACGTTGAATTTTCTGAACAAAATCTATGGATCTACAAAATACGTGGATCGTAAAAAATTTTGAAACGACGTAAATCAGAAAATAGCGGGATTTGGGGTGGAAACGGGTAGAAACTGTACGCAAAATAATTATATCCGATGATTTACACGCGCCGTTTATTATAACCGTTTATTTATATTTTGACGGACCCTCGTTGATTGCCGAGACCTCGGTGCTCTCTCCGGCCCGAGGTGTATCGGAGAACATACCAGTGATGTTTATTACGTCGAGGGAAACGAGCCCTGGAGGGGAATCGTAATAAAAGTACTGGCGTACGCAACGATGTTTTGTACTCCTCGCTATTGTATAATGTTTCACCGCATTACAGGTCGTTGCCAACCAGCCCACTCAACGACAATCAATAGAGCTTGAAAAATTGGGAAAAAGGTTATTCAACGATTCCCTCGATGGACGACAAAGCGAGAAAGAGAGAACCCAAGCAAAAAGAGAAGAAGAGATACAGAGAAGAGAGAAAGGGAGCGAGCGAGAGCGGAGGAGGATAGGGAGCAAGTGTTGTGATACCGTTAAGAATAATGGTCCTTCCCGTTTCCTTTGCTTTTATACTGATTTTGTATAGATGTCAGCCCACCATTATCCTGGCGACGTACCTCCTTTCGAAAGCCCTCGATGGAAAAAAAACACTTTCCGGGTAACATTGCATTCTTACCTTCCGCAATTTTATACTCAGGGATGAATCACTTTCTGCATGCTCTTAGAGATGTATCGGATAAACGATCTCAGGCAAACGCAGTTGGAATTTTAAATTCTAAGGTATTTGTCCTAGATATACAGTGAAACAGTCGTAAGTGGCGCAATACCTGCATTGAGTAAGTGGTGCAATTTTCTTTATCAATTGCTTTTACTGTACTCGTGATTAATGAATTTCCCTAGTGGAAAACTCTCCAAAAGGACTCTATCGCGACCCCGAAATTTTTGAGCCGCTGCAGTTTGGTAAAGATCGTTGGGTTGGCCAATTGAGCAAATAAGGATACTTATCCCTACTTTACGGTTCATTAAATTAACATTATGTAGTGGATAATTATGAATTTTCTTAAAAAGTTTCTCTTACACGTAAATAACTTAAAGAAAAATCCAAAAATAATCCGTACTTTTTTTTTTCAATATGCTTTTTTCCCTTCATACACCTGAGAGTAAAAGCCAGTCTCAGAAGAATCCGTGCAACACTACTGCAAATTAAAAGTGCCAAAACGCTTTAATGGCCGAGTGGATCGCTCCCGAATTTTATAGAGACACCTACATTGAAAGGACTAATGGATCCAATTTTTATCGCCACTTGTATTGCTGCAAGAATGCCATACATATTTATGGAGACATATCGAGGCCGTCGGACATTTGAATATCAACATTCCGGAAAGGTTTGAGAAATCGATAAACCGGTAGAAAAAAAATAACCTTTCACTTCATTTTGCAACGGCTCAGCCACTACCGAGTCATTCTTTTGGCATATTTTCAATAACAATTGCAATACCGAAAATGTTAGACACGTTCTACGCCAAAAAGAAAAACCAGCCCGTTTACATGCAATCCATAAAATAAAAAGTTGCGACGTGGCGTTTGTTTTATTGGACACTTAATCCCGAGGCATAAAACATACGGGAAAATTAGCCAAAGTTCCACTACGGGCCCGCAGCACAAGAGATTTTCTTGCGGTTCGCCTAATGGCCATGTATGGCCGTGTTACATAAGCATGTTGCTTTAGCACTTCAGCAATGAGTCAGGTAAAGAGCGCGTGGATGAGTTTTTGGTTAAGACCCGTGTATGACCATTTAAGCGGCTTAGAATACTGTCCCATAAGCATTGTATATTCATGCTGCTTGGAATTGTAACGCGGGGGATAAGAGACGCGGGTCTCTCTGCATATGGAGGGCTGTAAACGTACATTATTGCGTATTATTATATATATATATATATATATATATATGCATTGAGCCGCATATATATATATATATATTATACACGCTACCTTCTAGTGTGTATATAATACAAACGAATAAAATCTAATTTTCATTAGATTTTATTCGTTTGTATTCTATAATAATTTGGATTTCATCGTTCGATTATATTTTATTTGAATATTAAAGTTAGAAAAATATTACATGTTATATTTGATATGATATTAGATTCTATTCTATTTTAATTACTTTTTAGACGTTTGTATTCTATAATAAGAATTATAATTTCATCATTAGATGATATTTGATTTAAATATTATAATTAGAAAAATATTAGATCTTAGATTTTACTTTACCAAAAATGGTAAAAAAAAATTACCAAGAAAAATTCTGAAAAAATTTTACCCACTCCAGTGTGAACCCATGCATCTTTTTACCCTCTTGACATTTCCCTTGAAACCCTATAGTTCTTCGATGACGCCTTTTTTTTCTAAAACATGTATTTTTTAGCTAAAAATGCAATACTAGGGCGAAAAAAAATCGTACGAGACTTTCTAAAAAATAAAAATGTCGGTTTTGATATTCTTTTTAAGTTTCCCATGGAAAAAATCGAGGAAAAAATTTTCCACAAACGTTGCAGTTAATTTTCGACGGTCAAAAAACAGCCGAAAAATGGCCACGTTCAAAAGTGCGCAACGTGGCGAAAAAAAATCGTAGAGAATTTTCTAAAAACGCAAAATAAAGGTAAACTTTTCCTCTTTAAAACGCCACTTGGGAAATTCAATTACCTTAATTTTTGAGTTAGCTATGTAAATTTTAGTGCGGTAAGAAATTTCGATTAGTGCGTACTTTTTTGGCCAGTACTGTACATATATATATATATATATATATATATATATATATATATATGCATATACATCAAGAGGGGCAGAGAGAGCAGCAAGACTGCATATAGGTGGTCCTGGGGCCTTTCCTGACTTCCTTTATCGCTCCCTCTCTTCCCTCCATCATCATTATCATCTCCCTCTCTCTCTCTCTCTCTCTCTAGTAGCCTCCCTCTTACTGATGTAACTGCAGAGTTGAACCTCGAGCTTGAGCAGGCATTCAATGCATGCCTGCGCTTTATATTTGATCTTCGGAGGGATGAACATATTAGGCGATATTACCAGCGTCTGGCGTAGTTGAAGGTTACTACGCGGTGCAAATATTTACTCGCGTCATTTATATACGCGATATGCGAACACGGTGAGCCTGTATATCTGGTTTGCCGTTTCGAACGGCTAGTATGTGAACGGACTAGGCACTTATGACGATCGCTCACCAGCAATGATTTTGTTGAACCGACGCCACGCACCAACTACTATTGCAAATCCTTCTATGCCACGGCCTGTCGTGTCTGGAATTATAAAGAATACGCTATGAGAGCTTGCAAAAATCAAAAGAGCTTCAAGGAGGCGCTAAAATGAGACTTGCTGCGAGTTATGTTCAACTGAGGCATTTACTTTCTTTCCTTACTTCGATATTATGTAACTTTTAGTCATTTTCTTTATGTCTTCCTTTCACTCATAGTTGTAAGATAATATTAACTGAATTTATATATATATATATTGTAATTTTAATTTTATATACGTAATCATCAACTAGTCACAGTTGTAGGAAAATGGCTAACTATATTTATGAGAATGTTCTAATATATAAACGCGCTTTTATAGTATAGTCGGCATGGTGCTCTTAAGTGGCTGATGCTCTAGAGCACGAATAAAAAGATGTTCTCTCTTTCTCTATCTCCCTCTCTCTCTCCCTTTCTCTCTCTCTCCCCCCTTTCTCTCTCTCTCTCTCTCTCTCTCTCTCTCTCTCTCTCTCTCTCTCTCTCTCTCTCTCTCTCTATCTCTCTTTCTCCCCCTCTCTCGTTATTCCCGAATTTGCCGAGCTTAATGAAGTCGAAGTTATAAGAGCATTATCATACAAGCCACGCATGATGCTACTCGCGGTTCGCGTCCGCCAGTCCTGCGGTCTATGAATTAATTAATCCCGCGCCGACGTATTCTATCGTGTACCGGCTAGTCCAGCTCGCGCACTTGAATTTCGAGATGTATGAAATTTATGCCACGTTCTATACAAATTTCATTCTGCAGTGGTGCATCGGACGAGTTCCTCTGGGAAAAGGACAAGCTGTAAAAAAAAAGAAGTGATATGCTTTTATCGATATGCATGTAAAGCATGCGGGGCAAAATGGTACTCCAAAGAGGATTCGTGTTAACGTTTTCCGTCTCGTTGAGAGAAATCGTTAAAAAAAAATTGCCGTCTATTCAAGGGGTAATATCTCTTCCGAAAATGTCACAAAATTTCTCGTCTACATTGTTCTGCGTTTATGCTTGTTGATTATGCGCTTTGCGAAATTATTATCTGGGCGATTCTACATTTTATTTTTTATAGTGGCGAGAGAGTATTAATATTGAGGGCAGGCAGCGAGCGAGCGAGCGAGCGAGAGAGAGAGAGAGAGAGAGAGAGAGAGGGAGAGAGCGGGAGAGTCGGGTTGTGAAGGGATGACAGACAGACAATGAAAAAATTACAAATATAGAAAATACACAGCCGCGACTATGCTTCTCGAAAAGGAGAGATATCCAACTGCCGGATATAAAAGCGGGGTTGGCTCGAGTATCCGTGGCTCGGATGATGGTGTATCCGTGCCCAGATGAGCGTGTGTGTACAGAGAAGCAGACGGGCGAAAGGCACGCGCCTAATCCTCTGGAACGAGTCAATTTCGTTGTGCCCCGAAGCGAGGGTAAACCCGACCCGATACACCGCGGGAACTTGTGGCAAAAACCTTTTCTCAATTCGATACCATCGTATAAAGCAGTATGGAATTCTACGTATGACGTCACGATATTACAAACACAGATAGACACGGGATTTGGGAAAATTGTGCTGTCGAACATAGAAAAGCGAGCGCTCGAACGTTTCATTGTTTTCTCATAAAGGTAGGATTCCATGTCCAACAAAAATGCCTATAATCGCGACTGCCTCCACCAAAGCTCCTACAAAGGGCGTTCTGAATTTAAATGTAAAATCATCGTCGACGTGTGCGGAATCGACAATTTACGTAAACCGTTCTTTGGGATTTTTCGCATTTTCGCAAACGTCGCGGAAAAATGGGAATTTAATACGGGGCAATCTAATATGGTGGAACAGCGGAGTCGGCGATCTTCCATGGTAAGCAGCATTGGCATGGGCCAATTGTTTGAAGGGTGACCACTGGGGACTAGCTCGCTCTTCGACTACCGAGCGTGAGCTTTCAATGGTAACGAGATTACGACGTGGTAGAGCCGCAGCCCGTATCGGCACAGGGTGTTCCGCAGTTTCCCTGTGCCCTCGTGCGATAAAGCTGCTGGCAACGACTGGCTGTGGGCAAGAACTACGGGAACTCTCACAGGAATCGGAAATAGTGCAGTGATGAGTTTTTGATAATAGCAAATGAAAGGGATGCGATCATAAAAGTTGGCAAGTGCAGTACGAAGGTACATTGCGAATGATATGTGCCAATATAGGTGTACGCGAAGAAGATTGTTTCTAGACGATTCTCGCAGCTATCATCTTTCGCTCTATCGGTAAAGAAATAAGTGCAACAAGAATTATGGTTTTATTTGGAATAATTCGAGGAGAAGGGTCGAGGGGACGTCGACGACGCTGAAGTTTGAATGCAACGAAAATTCATTCTTTAAATTGCTAGAAAAATGTTAAGACAATTTTGGTTGCGAAAATGGCTCGGATGTTTTTACGTATTCGTATTAGAGATTTTGGATCTCAATTTGCAAATAAGGCGCAAAATAATGCTAAAAATAAAGAAATGATAAAATGAGGAAAAAATAAAACAAATCGTTGGAATCCAACGATGCAAACTTGAACGTCATGGATGTCGACGAATCTTTTCATCTTTTTTCTTTTTTTTTATCCTCTTATCGCACCGTAGAGACAAGGTTATAATGTTATCAGCAAAATATGCGTGGGGGTGGGAGGAGGGGTAACACCGATATAAAAATGTTCGCGCGTATTTTTTACGTAGATTCGTGAGAGACTCTCGATTCGTACGGTGTATCAGATGTATCTCAGCTTTCGTCTGCACGCGAGGAAAACTCGTGAATCGTCGGAGAATTGCGGGGGTGCGTGCTACTCCCGCCGGAAAAAACGCACCATGGAGTATCCGGTATATCGGGTTTTTCTTGTTTTTTTTTTCTCCTAGGTATACGTACGTGCATATACATGCATGCCCCCGTGGGCGTGTCACGAGGATTGTGTTTCAATTTCGCGAACGAACAGTAGGTGTTTTTTTTTCATTCGCTTTTTGCTTCTCTCTCTCTCTCTCTCTCTTTCTTACGCTTTGTCTCTTCACATTATATGCATGTCAAGGCTGTGAGATGGGAACGAAGTGGACAAGAAAAAAATCTATCCAGGTTGAAAGACCCGTCAAGGATTTAATTAATTCAGACATGAACAGATATAATTTTTCAAAATGATTCTTTTTGAAAAATTATATGAAGCTTTTGTAATTCGCAGAGGGATGAAAAGTCGATTCTACAATATCGACGTTATCTCTTTAAGGGCAAATACCATTCTCTCTCCCTTCTCCTCCATTCTCACAACAAAAAAAAATACAAACAGTGAAAAAAAATGGAGCCAAGTAAAATTATACACGTTGTATTGGGTATTCTCATTTGGCGAAAGAAAATCAGGTACGATTCACATCCGTAAAAAATGACCGAAGGAATTGTATTGACAAAGATATTCATATGAACGGGTCTGCGTAAGCATGGGCCTAAAAAAAAGGTTGATATTCAATTTTTTTTTCTGATGAGAGAGAATATTAAGTCTATGTTTCAGGGTGAATTTTCACAGCCGCATTTTTAACTGTGATTCATTGCGATCCAGTGTATGGCAGCTGTCAAATAGTTTCCGTCGATTCGTGACGAGAAATATATACGAGCGGAGAAAAGGGGGAGCTAAATGGAGGTGACGTTTCTCGCACGGATAACAATTCCATATCAATTTAATAATGCTGAGCGAACGAGAAAGACGAGGTATCCGATATATATGTGCGCGTATGCGTGTGTGTATGTGTGTATAAATATGTATACAGAAATAGCGGGAAAGGGAAGAACTAGACTGCCAGACAGTCACAGAGCACAGAGCTCGTTGTTTAGAGCGGCGAATCCGTCAATGTCTCCAACGGGACTGACTGCGCTCACGTCTCTCACTCTACTTCGCGTCGATCTCCAACTATCGTTGGGAGGTGTGTCCGCCCACTTGTCATCTTGAATTTTGTAATACGTCAACAATTATGAGTAAAGAAGGAGTAGGAGAGGCGACAGTGTGTGTGTGAGAGATACTCTCTCTCTCTTCAGCCGGACGTCGTACTGGTCTGTCTGACCACTAACGTCATGTTTTCACTTGGCACAGTGCCGATTAAAATTGTCCGTCGATTTTCATTTAAAAACCTCTTGCAAATTTGACATGCGCGTTTCTCGCTAATGGCTATATATTCGAATGAGATCCTCAGTATAATGATTCACGTAAATTAATATTCGTTGAACAATCGTTGAACAACGTTGTACGAAACACTGGGCAAAAATAGCTAGCTGTGATAGCTGTGCAATTATTTTTATACACTCGTCAAATCATTACGACATTTTTGTAATCGTGAGGTAAGAATGTATGGATTGACCCGTGCAGAAATTGTCGTAGGGATCCAGGTGGATTCCCATACTTGTCCCTGCATTCTGGTAGGAATCCAATGGATCATCGCATGGGATCCCTATACTAAAACGTCATGCTCTTACATTGATTTCCAATTGGTATTCTCCATTGGAATTCAGTGTACGAATCCAACTTGAATCCTAGAGGATTGCTGCCAATAAATTTCTGCACGGGTACAGGTGCATAGAAGCTAATAAAAAATGTTCATGGCTATTCTACAACGCTTTGCCCAAAAATACTCAGCTTCAGGCTCAGTGATTTTTATAATTCTATTTCCCAAGTATCAACGTATAATGTTGTGCTTATGTGCCCAGAAAATACGGCCCTCCGCGAAAGGAATACCTTAAGCTACACTGTATCGCATTCGCCGAGGGTACGGAGGAACTATGAAAAACTCATACCTGTATGGACGGCTCCATATTCTTCTGATTCTCTGGTGCACGGATCTTTAACTCAAGTATCTATACGAAAATTTCAGAAGTATCGGTATCCCGCTGACTTGTTGATGCGCCAGCGTTTCCACGGCTAAGCGGTCACCGCTCCGAGTATCGGCCATGCACAACGCTGCTCGAAGTACCTTCGCTCATTTTAATATTTTCATCAAATTATTATAATTCCTAAATAACTGAGCACGACATTCCCACAATTTTATAAGCTTATTGAATAATTACTCAGCAAGCAACGAAATAAAGATCCGTCGTTGGGGACCACTCGAATTCGCTTGTGATCGCGTCAAACGACAAACTTCGAGCAACCCTACAGCATCAATGTACAAATACACACGCGTACACAGCGCTGTACAACGGCCAGCGACGAGCTTTGTGTCTGGCGGATGTATTGTTTGCCAAAAACATGCGCAGCTCGTGGAATTGTACGTTCGTGCCTGGGTTGGAAAGCACGACAGCTCTCCGGTTTCCGTATGAATTCGCTCTCCGAATCTCAGGTGCGAGGTGCGGAGGGTTAGTTTCTAATTAACGTCGAACATTCAACGTGAAGCCAAGCCCCGCGTGTGCAACGAATGTTATTAATTTCCGAAGCTATCGCGTGTACATATCGATTTTCCTGCGAGTATTGAAAAGACTCTGCCCTTTCGATGCGATGTACAACCCTGAATATATATATATATAGACATCCTCCACATCTGATCTATACATCCACGACTCTTTTTAGCTCGCGTGTGCGATCTTTTCTTGCATCGAGTCTCGTATCTCGTTCCTTTTTGTCCGCCTTTCTCCCTTCACCATATATCTCCTTAAACAACGAGCTATATCGGATAAAGAGGTGCTTCGGTATGCATAGGCAATGCCGAAGATGGTGCACGTAAAAGCATCCGCGCTAGAGGGCATGCAGTTTCTCACATCAAACTCACCTCTATCCGTCTTCCTCGCTCTCTCTCTCTCTCTCTCTCTCTCTCTCTCTCTCTCTCTCTCTCTCTCTCTCTCTCTCTCTCTCTCTGCATTGAACCGCGCCGATCAATGAGGATCAATGCAAATTTGTTCCCGTGTAAGTTCCCGGATACCCTTTTTCAAGTCGCATTATAATCTCGTGTACGTATCATATGTGTGGCTCTCGTACGTTGGGGCTCTCAATAATGTTTCACGGTCTTACGAATTCTAGGTATATAGTCTCGTGTCAAGAACGGAAATGATGCTTGAGACTGAATTTTTAAAGGAAAGGATTTTCATTCACCGCATAGTCGAATCAAATGCAGGCTAATTAGAATCCATTCCGTCAAATTAATTACAGCTATGAAATTTGAAAAAAAAGTAGAAACTGACTGTGGCGAAAGATTTAAACACCATTCGCAGAACAGAAGCAGTTACGAAAATAAGATTTTTATCATTTTTTTTAAGCTAAAATGTCTTTAATTTATTTTTATTCTACTTTTTTCGCTTTGGATATTTAATTTTTTATTCCATAGTAGACTTGTAGTGCATTTTCGAAAACTGCACTATTCAGAAAAAAATAAACAGGAAAAACATTTCTCAGAGACAAATCGGCGGTACATATTGGCCATTTCGAGTCCCTCAGAGAAGAAATTTCAATCGCCATTTGCGGAAAAGCATAACCTACTTTCTATGGAAGTAGAAAAATTGCAAAAAATCCTATCCTTAACCTAGGACGTAAAAAAGTGATAGGGAATAAGAAAAAAAGCTCAATGGAGTTTTTTTTGTTTTTCCGCAATACTACCTCGAATATTCCTTGCTGCTTCTTCTTGGCCACGATCTATATGGTGACGATCGTAAATTCGAAAAGGATATCCCTACTTTCCGCCGTGTATATTTTCATAGCTTGCGCGATCAGGTGCTATCAGTTCATTGCGAATTTTTTTTACATCGGCACAGAAATAATTGGCAATCTTCTTGTCAATTCTTACTTCAAAGGTTATCGTTCGTTTTCGCGGACAAATCGAAGGAAATGAAAAAGAGAGAAGCGGCTTTGGAAAATAATTTCCCTTCGAGTGATATAGGGGCAAATAAAAGACAATTCCAACGAATGCGACAGGACGGATGGTTGAACGGGTTGTACGAATCAATTCGTGATGTTTGCCCGGGGAATGGCGAAACGAGAATGCTTTTGATGTCCGAGCCACTGATGGAATCGTACACATTTTTGGATCCTGGGAAACAGCGAGAATTGGATAGTAAGGAAAAATGTATCAAAGGTATTCGCTATAAACGGGAAAATTCTTTGACTGATACATGGAATGAAAAAATGACGAATTTTTCGTGTATTTCAGGATCCGAGATCTCGTTGGATTCTGCACGTGCACTGGGTGTATCGAATACTGCGAAAACTTCAAACGCCGGTCTGCAAAGCTATCACGGGATGCATCGCGGGGTCGTGAAATTTACGAACGATTTCGCGGACAGGTCCCTTTTGAGGGAAGCCGGTGGTGTCGAGGATAGAAAATCGAGGGAACGACTGATTTCCGTTAATCACTGGTTGCGAAAACGCGAAGAGAATTTGTTTGCAAAATTGTCGCTGGAAAATAAATAACAGCGCCAACGAAAAGAAATATTACCAGAGTGCAGCTGAATTCATTTTTTAAATAATTATTTGTATTTTATAGAACAAAAACTTTTCTTCCTGTGCTCCATAAATGTGAGTACCTGTCAAGGAGATGGGGTTCAACTTTGCATCGTCGAAATGTCTTTTTTAATTTTCGATTTTGAATTCAATTGCATTTTTTCAGAATTTTTAAAAAATTTTCTTTACAATTTTTTTGGTCGAAACTCGGAGAATCAATTGTTTGAACGATACTCCGAATTTCGGCCAAAATAATTTTGAAGAAAATAATAAAAAAATCTGAAAAAGTTCCAGGCGATCCAGTATAAATTACGCAACTTTTTACATCCTTGACATATCCCCTTAGACCCTATAGTTCTTGAGTTACGTTGCATTTTCCAAAATTTGTCTTTTTTAGCCAAAAATGAAATAACTTTGAGAAAAACAATCGTACGAAACTTAAAAAAAACGAAAATGGAGCTTCTGCTACCCCTTTCAAGTTTATCATGGATTAAAATGACAAAACCTTTTTCTATAAGTTATGCGCCCAATTCTTGATGATCGAAAAACAGCCGAAAAACGGCCATGTACAAAAGTGTGTAGCGGGTCGAAAAAAATAATTAAAAATATTTCAAAAAAAGCAAAACAAAGCTGAATTTGTTCCCTTCAAAACGCCGTTCGTTAAATTTGGCTATCTTTGTTTATGACGGAGCTATCTAACTTTTACTGCGGCTAGAAATATCGACTGATGTATCCAAATTTTTGAGCGGTAGTGTATGTACGAGCTGTTATAAAGACAGAAACGGATTTGGTATACATTAATACATATATATTAAGTATAAAAAGCATCGTTTTGGATCTCAAAGCCGTCTTCTGCCGGCATTATTTTTCGAAAAGATCACGCGATACTTTTATTTTTTACTCCACTTCATGCACGAGCGACTGTTTGAAAATTGTCTCCTTGATATTCAGCGACTTCCAGAATGTCAACGCATCACGGTCTCCGATCAAATTGGTCATGAGATCTCTTCTATGAAGTTAACGGTTTGAGTATGTATTACGTAGCGCGCGAAAATACGAGTATAAGTGACGGGAGCCCGTTACGGTTAATTCGCTGTCCGATTAATCCGCGCACCCTTTTTTCTATTACAATTTCCTCGACTCGTACATGGTGTGCACGAATCTCGTAAGCTGGAATTAGCGTGCAAGCGATCCGGTACGATTCTTGCTGAAGTTGATGATACCGTGGCAGGCGTGGTTTCACGTCAGTTCTTCAATACCCAACTCCCGCTCGCTACTGAAATGCATCCTTTTTTCCCCTCGTTTCCATCTGCGACCGTAACTTTTTATAGTTTCATATTTTGCGCGCGTATTATTTATTGTGATTCGAGCAAGGTGCGTAACGAGTAAGGCATTAACGTTGCTCAACAATCCCGTTTTAATTATCGTCTCGCGGAGAAAATTCAACCCCTCGGGAAAGACGAGAATAGAGTGAGGGAGAGAAAGGAGGATCCGGCGTTAAAGATATTCCCGCGGGACGGAAAAATCGGGGATTAAACGTTGATTGGTTCATCTACTTTTTTTGCTCTCTCTCTCTCTTCGTCTCATTGCGGCTGCAGGCTCTTGTAGAACGGAAGAAATCTCCTCGTCGCTGCATCTATTCCTCCCGCCCACCCCTTTCTTTTCTTTCTTTCTACACATCAGTTTTCTTTTCCGCGCACGAGTTTCTTTCTTGTTCGCTTGATATACGAGAAAAATGATATTTCAAGAAGCTACTCGGTGTGTTCTCAGGACGAAGTTTGTCTCTCAAGGCTGCACGCGGGCCGACGTTATTCGTTTCGACGATGAAGCATCGGTATTCGCTCGGGTATGCCGGTTAGACGTCACTCCAGAAATATGCTGGGATGAGAAGACGCAAGGGTCGCAAAGGAATGCAAATGAGATGGTTCTCACCGCGCGCCCGGCTCTCTTCGGCTATGCCATGTCAAGAAATATGCGCGATTCTACGGCCTTGTTCCTTTTCGCTGATGGCGCAACGGCTCGAGTTAACGGTACCAGGCGCAAAGTGAACGCGTCGTAAATTCATCCACGTTCCGGTAGGATGGATCTTCGAACGCGCCATTGCTCGTTCACTCAAAAATATAACGAACCTCGAGAAACTCGTGTTCGCTCGATGCTACTGACAATTTACGGACTCGTCGAAAAAAAGTCACCCTTGGACAGGTGTAAATGAGAAAATAAAAAAAAAAGAGAAGAGAATCGTGGGCGGAGAGACTTGGTGTATTTTTTACATTTCTATTGTTTCTTCGAGTTTTTATGATATTTTTTTTCCACACTTTTACTTTAGTATTTTTAGTTGAGAGTATTGCCTATCCCCACTTTATCCTAATGATTTACTGTATCGTAAAGGCAGGAGGGCACAGGGAAACTGCAAAAAACCTGTGCCGGTACAGGCAGCTATTTACTGGGAGTGTCAGTTGTTGTCGTTCGACACTCGGTGAAACTGCCTTGGTATACGGTGAGCGGTTACTCATCCAAGTATCGGTGCTAGTCGACGCTGCTTGGCGTGGAAGATGCTCATAGCCGCACACCGACACGTTTATTCAGCTCAATAATCCGACATTCGGAAAATAGTCCACAATACATTGATTTTCGCGATACATTCAGGCAGCACATTGGGCCCTGCAGGGGCGACAAAATCGGCGGCAAAGTTTAGTTCTTGTTGCCTGTATTTTTGGGAAGATTGAAATCCGAAATGGCCGAACAAACGCATTCCGTTATGGTGGTGGTTTCCACTCGGGGTTCGGCAATTTGGTACAAAACGAAAAGTTCGTTCCCGATAATGGTCGTACGTGGCGATTGAGCGAGCTGGCGAGACGGGGGTGCGGCGAAAGAGAGTGAGAAAGAAGGAGCGAGTCTAAGACCCAGTGGAAGAGAAAGTTGTTTTTTTTCTTTTCGAAAGGGTATAAAATCCTAGGAGAAAGACGAAGACCTAGAGGGCCTTGGGGTCGCAGCTTCGTTTGGTTCGGAAACGGGTGAACGTGCTTTCCGCGGGACAAATTAATTCGGGCCACCGAGAGCCGAAACGTGCCCTCTGCAGCACGAACCGCTGAGACAGCATAGACCGGGGGCCTATTTTCAACCCTTGTCACCCCTTCGCGCTTTCTTGCTCGCGACCTTTTCGAGGAGCTTCGACAATTCCGAATTTTAAAGGAAATACAGGGTGTCAATGGGGACAATTATAAATCCCATTTTCGTAGAGCTCACCGTATTTTTATACGGCAGTTCGGGAGTAATGAACCTCAGGTAATGTTCCGGGAACAAATTTATTGGGCAGTTCCCTGACCCTACCACATCCCTATATTTCCTAGGGTAATTCCGAGGAGTTGGGCATAAGGCAGAGATGGCGAATAGAAAGATTTCATAGAACCACTCACCAGGTGTTGCCTGTTACTGCTTAATTCGCTTTGCGTCGTGAGCAGGTGTAAGTGTAGGTACGAGCAAAAGGTTGGCGAAAAAATAAAACGGTAAGTAAAATCCTTCTTAATTATTTTGTCTACTGATAAATTTTAAAAAAGTGTTCATTATTTACATTGTGGTGATGTTATTTTGTAGAAATAGTGGTTCTTTTTGTATTTCTTGCATAGTTCACGAGCAGTATGCTCGTGAACTCTGCAAAAATTACTCTGCGAGGGAACTGGACTGAAGAATCATCAAAAGAAGCTGTCAGTGCTGTGAAAAATGATGGATTGTCGGTTCGTGAGGACTTATATTCGGGCTAAGCAAGTTGGCACACTATTAACATCTGACGGACGTATTAAGTTAGAAAAATGTAAAGAAGAGTTAAAATAATTGAAAGACCATAAAACTTGAAAGAAAATAAAATTGCCTGTAAAATAAAAAAGAAAACCAAACTGGGCCTAGCCGGTCAGATAAAATTGCCACAATGAAACGTAGAAGAAGAAAAGCAATTAGGAGGATATCTGAGAGTAGTGACGATGTCGAACAACCGGTATTATGCGATTTATCAGATGAAGATACGAGTACAGAAGACAATAATTGTGTTTGTTGCGGAGGAAATTATTATGAAAGCCGTTTCATCGAAGACTGGCTTCAGTGCATAGTGTGGTAGGTTTGGGTACACGAAAGTTGATCTACATTCGATGATACTCTGGAAGTGATGGCCAAGCGAGGATTGAAAAAAAATATTATTTTGAAGGTTGATCCCTTAAGAATTTGTTTTATTTTCTTAAATTATCTTAAAGTTAAGTGTCAAAGATTAATTACATATAGAGATAAGTAAAGAAACGTCTGTACTTTTATTTTGACGGATCCTTGAAAAAACTGTGGCCAACTACCCCGGACTTATCCTATCTATATATATTGTTTAGAATATTCAATGTATAGAATGCAACGAGATCCATCAAGAATCCATGGGGTTCTAATTGGATTCCTATGACAATTTCTGCACGGAGTTATGAAGAAGTCCAACTTGATATCGGTTTCGTTGTCACGAGCCAGTCATACTCGTACAAATTCTTCAACAGAGCTATAGCCATCCAGTGGTCGCGGGATCGGAAAACAAACAATACTTTTCCCGTTGTCGAGAGAAGTTTCCATCTTTTAGGGGCCGACCTCAAAACGGTGCCTTCTTTATCACTGACAATGACTTTACGCTGAGTTTCCTCATTGACACTGGCTGAGATAAGTAAATTCATTTCGGTCGGTCGGCACCTTTCATTTTCTCTTCTTTCTCGGTGAAGTCGCCGCTCAGACGCGGTTTAAGTAAAACCCCCTCAGACGATAGCCCGCGTTTCTGCCTTTTTTTTCTTTCTTACGTTGATTCGTCACCTCCATTCGAAGCCTGGAGTCTGGCGTCCGCCGAGGGACCGAGTAGGGCTTTCGCAGATAATTATCCGGGTATTACGAGCGCTAATTGCTAGCTTCGTTGTCTCCGCTGTCTCCGGTCAAATATTCATTTCACCGTCAGTTTGTTCGTCGTTACCGAGACTTGTCGGGCTCCGGTTCAACTTGCCCCGCTTCAATCTCACTCAATGGAATTATACCGCGACGATTAAGCAGCGACCGTTATTATACGGATGGAGGAAGCTCTGTCAACGGTGCCCGGAATATGTTCAAAGGTATATTTCACTGCGGTGCCAAGCGGCGATGTTCCATGCCAATACTTGGATGGGTGACCGTTCAGCCGCTTGTTGTGTTTCAAATCTCCAGCTGGAGACAGTTGTACCGAGTTCCCGATGGCAATGCAGCTGGAACTCGGTAAAACGTAGCCATTTTCCACAGTTTCCCTGTGCCCTCGTGCGAATACGAACTCTCGCACATTGAGAAAGATCGGCTGTGGGCGACGCCCTTTTCGGAATTGAAGATAACGAAGCGACGAGTGCGGGTTAAAAGTAAATGGGATGGGATCGTAAAAGATCGTTCATTGGAAAAAAATTCAATGCACCAAGTTCTTTATTATGATTAAAATGGAATTACTTCTCGAATATAATTTCCATCTTTCTCGGGATTGTTATAGCTCGCGGTAAAAGAAACGCGAATGATTCGTCGCTCTCTTATTGATCCTAAGATTCGTACTTGATTACATTTCGGATTACGCTCGAAATTATTGTTCCAGGCGTGTAATTACACCGGGTCTACAATTTGCCAAGATACCGAAAGCTTGGCTTTCGCTGATTCCCGAAAGTTCTCGTTATCGTTACGACAATCGAACACGCACGTGAAATCGAATGCCGCGAGTGCGTGCGGTTAATCGTCGTGCACAGAGACGCGAGTGTATCGGACCCATAGCGGTGTCCGTTTGTGCTTTTCATGACGTCCGATCCCCGAGCATCCGGCGGATATGCCGGTAATAATCACAACGATTCCACGTAGTAGGCGTAATACCGGTATGCAACGGTAGATCTATACTTTTGCACCCTTTTCGCCGGCGGACTACGAGATTTGTTGGCTCAACGAACGCGCGTTAACTCTGGACGATGCTCGCAGTTTTGATTTTTGCAATTTCCTTCACACGCGAAAGTTTTAATCCTCCGAGTAAGGAAATTGCGGCCAACTCGCATCCGCAGGAACCACAAGGAGATGGCGCTTCTGCGAAAGCACTGTTTGAGCAAACGAGAAAATTTCTCGCGAGCTTATCACGAGGGGTGGTATGGGGACTCGGGTGAAGAACTTGTCCAGTGTGGATAGTTTTCTACTTCTTCGGAAACAAGAATACTATTGGCATGCTCACTTCCGGCTGAGAGTGTGGACAAACTTTTAGTAATTTTTCGACTAGAAGCCGTCATAAAAATAAATTTCCTCAAATATATTTGGCTTCTATCAAACTCTTATTTCTTTAATTTCCTTATCCAAATATTTAATTAAATTTTTTCAATTATCAAATATTTCTTATCTAATTTTTCTTATCCAATTCCCTCTACATATTTCATGTTGGAGCCCGTAGTTCTCGAGTTGCAGGGCATTTTCAAAAAGTTACACTACTTTACCTAGAGCTGAATAAACTTGCGGATAACAATCGGAAAACTAATTTTTTTGAGATAATCTGGAGGTAAACCTTGGTCCCTTCGATTTCCTCTAAGCAGAAATATCTGTCGCCATTTTCCAAAAAATCACACGTGTGCTTATGGGAATGAGAAAAGTGAGACGAAAACAAGTATGTTCAAAGCCACTTGGTGGGTAGAAAAAGTAGTAGAGAATGAGGAAAATATGTAATGGAGCTTATTTTTTGTGCAACTTTCAAGTAGTACCTCGGACTTAACTTTGAATCTTTTTTGACCGACACCCTAACATTTTGTCCCAATTCCAAAATTCCATAGTACATCCATAGTAAGAAAATTGAAACTATAAAATAAAAATGAATACCGTATACTAAATTCTGCAATTAATTAAAATTTTACACTTCTACAATTATCTTGCATCCTTTTTTCTCGAGACTCGAATATCTTCTCCTGCAGTTTTGAAACGAACAGAGAACTCACCGTTTTATTGTTTGAGATTTTTTCCTTTTTTTTCGTTTGCTCCGCTGACGCGCAAGAAAATACGACACACAATGTTCTCTCATTCATTACTTGGTACAAATAACTTTGTAAGCCGGCATTTTTGTTGTTTTAATTGTGGCTCTCCATTTTTCCATCTTCTTTCACCCCGTTGAGCTTTGCTTTCGCTCAACGGTATTATTTTCTCGTAAAACAGACCAAGGGTGCGAGAGATGTGAAGAGACGAGTAGAGAGAGAGAGAGAGAGAGAGAGAGAGAGAGAGAGAGAGAGAGAGAGAGAGAGAGAGAGAGAGAGAGAGAGAGAGAGAGAGAGAGAGGGAGAGAGAGAGCAAGGTACGCACAATTTTAATATAGTTTCGAAAATAATAATTATTTTCAATTACACACCATACACCATGCATATACATAAATAGAGAGAATAAAGGAGCAAAGTTAACCCTTAGCTTCGGCGCGTCTGATTCTCACGTGATATCCGAATTGAGCAACGGCACATCCAGGTCAAAGAGTCTGAGATGAGAACGCCCTGGGGTCCTGGGAGAAACGAGAAACGGTATCCGCTAGAAAAGTCAGGAGGGAGAGTGAGAGAGCAAGAAAGAGAGAGAGAGAGAGAGAGAGAGAGAGAGAGAGAGAGAGAGAGAGAGAGAGAGAAATTGTCGGAGGATTCAACATAGATTGCGACCTAAGCTTCACTCTCCTTTGTTTCTGTTTGATGTTGAGTTCACGGCATCCCAGATAGTGAAGCGACAGATGGATAGATAGATAGATCGAGAGAGGAGAGAGAGAGAGAGAGAGAGAGAGAGAGGTGGGCGCAAAGCGTTTGATTAAATGTCACTTCTAGGAAAAGTTCATTGTTCCCCAGGTATTTTCTATACACGAACTGAAGTTTTTCTTCTCATCAGCGGCTTGTAAAAGCAAGCACGACTTGCGAATAATTCATTTCGAACGCGACACCGTCAGTGGTCGCTTTATTAGCTCCGTGGAAGAGGACGCAACCAGTTTTGTGAAAGGTGCAAAACAATAGTTTAATTAAAGGAGTGCTCGCTGAAAAAAGCGGCTGGAATTAAAAGGATCCGTATAGTCAGAAAACCGGTTCGTTCATCATGCCACTATACACATGTCGTACGCCCCTGCAGAAATTTGTTAAGGATTCCGTAGATCCTACCATATCGCTATACGAATTTGATAGGGATGCCGCACGTAGAAAATCCGCATTAAAATCCCAGTGGATGCTGCGCTGTTTCTCGATTGATGTCGTTTCAGAATCTTTTATTTGAAATTCTCAACTGGAATTTGGTGGCTCCCAGAAAAAATATATCCTCTCGTGATCCCGTGCGGACATTTGTTCGGGCATCCCAAGATGCACCCACTCTATCTCATCTCTATAAGGATTTATTAGGGACACCGCACATTAGTTCTTATTTGGATTCAATGAGATTTTGCACTGTTTCCCGATACATGCCGTTTGAGAATTCTTACCACTTTCGAATAGAAAACATGTGAAAAGTGACGAGAAAAAACTTGGCGTGTTGAAACATAACCTGCACGCTTCATGAGCATGTACAAGTGTGGTGACATGTCAAAGTGCAGTCAAATAAACAACGAACGATTATTAAAGTAGATTTTCAGTATTGTGATTCGAATCGATTTATAAGATATACTTTTTTAAGATACGACTTACATTTTTTTAAGATCTACTCATTCTGTATAGCTATATATTTTATTTAAAAAATTCGGATCGTGTTCGATAACGTGGGAATCCTCTAGGATTTAAATTGGATTCTAATAGGGAATCCCGATTAGAATCTAAACTGTAAGAGCATGACGTTTTTATATAGGGATCCAATGCGATGATCCATTGGATGTCTATCAGGAAATAGAGATGAGTATGGGAATCCAATTGGATCCCTATGACGATTTCTGCACGGGCGTCAGTGTTCCATTGTTGACGCAAAGAAAAAGCATCAAATACATCGTCGAATTGCGCTACAGTTAGCGAACCGGTTTCAAAGTGCCGAGGGGCTTTTAACCTAGTCTTTGGTGTTGGATCCGCGGTAGATCGCGGCACTTCATACACAGCAGACGTCCGGACTTGAGGTTCTCGTATAAGGAAGCCGGGTGAGGCTTACAAGATTGCGGTAAACAAGTGGCGCAATATCCGGTTGCGACGAAAGGAAAACGCCGGAAGAAAGTTTGTCTCAAGTGCATCCCGAGACCGACGTTTCACGTCGAAACATTCGCTAAACGTGCTCGAATGGTTTTCAGGGCTTACTTTTTCCAGTCGTTTTTTTTTGGTTTCCGATGCTCCTTCGTATGCGGGATTATTCCCATCGCGGTGACGTTTTACCCCAAACGATGTCGCCAGTTCCTTCTTCGATATTTGCCGCGATGACGATGAGGAGATGCTTATCGTCATTATCGCGAGGAGCCAGATGATGTTTTTGTAGTGTTCAACGAGGAAAGGTTTGACGCAGGCCTCAGAAGTTACTCCGCCAATACGATAAATGGTCGCGCATTTATTCTCCACCTTTCGAGGGACAGAATGCTCCACCACGGGAACTTTCGAGCTCCGTGTCGCAATAAACAAATGAGGTCAGGCCGGATTGGAACGCGGGGGTGGTAAATTCCAGGCGGCGATGAAGCGAAGCCACGCTGAAATTCATTGGAAGAGATGCAGCTTGGATGATCCGTCTCGCCGGATTGCTCTCGCATATACGAGCAACGAAGCACTCTCGGTTATTGGACCAGCGACACTATAATCTTAGCCGAGTGGTCTCCGACACGCCGTGTGTAATAACAGCGATGATAATAATGATGATGACTATAGCAGCATCGTGGAGAAGGAAGGCTCTGGAGGGCTATAGGTCCTGGGGATTCGAGCTGCGATCTCACCGGAAGTCCATTCGAAACTTTGATCTCTCGCTAAGGCTGAGATTCGAGTATGAGGTTGCGACTTACCTTCAACCGTGTTGCTCGCTGCTCCAACGCTGCTAATAATGCGAGATCCCCAAACGTGTGCCTCCATTCCTGTCAGACGGAGACCATTTAATCCTTGTTTCGTCGTAACTCTCGCTCAAACCGGAACTTCCGTCATTTCCATCGTGTCCCTGAATTTTTTAAGTCCATTTCACCATCAAAACTTCCAGGGAGGTTTTTTCGATGAAGGTTGTGCCGAGGAGGTGCAAACGGAAATAGGCTTGCGGTACAACGCGGCTCGGTGGTTTCCGGCAACGCGAACGATGAGATTTACGTGCTGCTCTGCAGCTAGGTACTACTCGGTAGGGTAGGGAGCGTTCGATCAATCGACCGAGCATGAAACGAAACAATCGGACGGTCTATCGCACGGGTATGTACACGCGTGGTCCCGTGTCGGTGCTCCCTCGGCCTGAGAATTGGCGGACGTGACGTCAGCAGGCGCAATTTCCTCGAAGCAAATAGGAGAAACCACCGAGGGTCGAAATTGTTTCTGAATTGGGCTCTCCTCGGGCCTTCGTGTACATGTACAAGCATTGCCATTTCTCCTTGTTCGGCGCACTAAGTCTTGGCTGAGCTAATCTCACTTAGCTTCGTACTCATTCTCATATGTGCATAATCAAATAATAATCCATCTGAGATAACTGACGCATTTTGGCTGGGGCATTTTGCTTGAGCCAATATCAGGATTGGCGACCAGAAGGTATCGTGAAAGCCCGCAAGGGCGTACAGAGGAATGTTGCAAATAAACAAAATAAGCATTCGTCGCGAACTCGTATATTTGTTGCGAAAATAAATTTAAACAACACCCTAGAAATCACTGGTACATGATGAAAGTCTCGATGCGATACAAAAATGGCGTGTATCGCGATGCGAGCCCGCTAGGCTGTGATGCGCAAAGTCCATAGACCAAAAGTTTACACAGAGTACAAAATGTCGCAGAACAGTCGCAATTTTGGTCCTCCAATGGTAGAGGGATGGAGAGAAAACGAGGAAGAGCGGAGAGAACGAGAGGGAAGAGAGAAAAACCGCGCCTGGCCCAACGCTCACAGGGCTTGTTCGGTGACTTCGATTGATAGCGTAATCCGATATTATAAATGATAGCGGGCAAAATGGGAGCGCTGGAAAAAAGAAGTGCGATTTATCACAGCTGGTCACCCTGCTCTACTGCTCGCTCCAGTTCTCTCTCTCTCTCTCTCTCTCTCTCTCTCTCTCTCTCTCTCTTTCCCTCTCGACCTCAGTGTTTCTTTCTCTTTTATTCCCGCAATTTCTTGTCCCATGAAGTTAATCCCCTCGCCTTGTAGGGCCGATTTATTCTCGACAAATGATTAATTCGTTACTAATGGACGACGGATATTTTCTTGGCTCCTGCCTAAACGATATGGCAAATCGTTTATTTCTTTCCTTATTTTTCGCTCAAACTTTACACCATTTATCGCGGTTATAGGAACACATGTGTGTGTGAGAGAGAGAGAGAGAGGGAGAGAGAGAGAGAGAGGGTCTATAGGACCAAGAGACTAATAGTTTGAACTTCTTTTTTATTGAGTTTTATGGATCGTCGAGATTTCGCATAATTTCTCAGTACAAGCGATACAATAGAAATTACAACCATAATTGTTTTTACGTATAACTTAACACACGTGCTCTATTTTGTGATTTGTTATCAATAATTAATATTGTCTCACAATGTTCACTAGCTAAATTACTCAAATAAAAAATGTATCTATCCTACAATAATTTCTAAACAATCATTAAAATGACTTGAGCAGCAAAATCACTCAAACTATCTTCCAACCTTAATTAAAGTTTTTAACTCTAGTTTTTTATCTTAATTTTTCATTTCAATTATTATTTTAATTTTGAATCTTAATTTTTAGATGTTAATATTAATAAATAAAATTGCCTTATCATCACACCCAATGTAGTGCTTATTCTTAGTACCCAATTTAGTATTTATTTTAGTACTCAAATAACTCAAATAACAAGTATGTCTGTTCTACAATAATTTGTAATGCATGATGAAAATGAGCAAGCAAATATCAATCTTCTAATTTTTTGAAGTACAAGTATACCTAAAACACGTTTCATTTTGCCACAGGGTAGAGCTAGGCAGTCATTTTTTCAGACCAATTTTTTTTTTCCAATTGTGTACGTCGTACCTCCATGTGTCACTGGAGTCAAATTTAAATTAGGCCCGTTTATACAAATTGGATTCTCGCTAAAAAAAACCAAGTGATTTGTCCGCGACAATCCGTTTTAATAGCGATGTGCGTATATAGCGATTAAGTCGTCCTAATGCACATGAGCGCGAACCTGATTTGGTGTATCGAGTAGCGGGAATTCAATTCCACGGTCGATTATGCAGCTCGTTTGCAGGATTACGTGTTTACCACGATGCTCCAATGTTATCGACACAGGGTCGCCCTGTAATTCGAATCCACGCGGACCTCGAATCGAGACGCAGAGGAAAAACGTTTGGACGCATTCTAATCGATAACCAAGAGGGCCTTCGGACAGAGATTCATTCACGAAAATACACAAGCGTTCACGAACGTCCGCACATTATTTTTTAACCATTGTATTTTTGCGACAGGCTCGATATTGAAGAGGTACGAAAGGTGACCGAATAGTGATCCGAAATCGATTCGTCAGATAAATAATATACGTCGTCAACAATTTATCAACCATTATTCAATTTTTCTAACAACAGATGGTTCACTTTTTAAACGTTGTTCACGTCTCGCTAAGCGTTCCCGCCTATAAGTCGCTCTGTGTGTGACCGATCTCTGTGACTCTCTGTGTGAGTTCGAGGTCAAATCATAAAAAAAAAACGCAACAGGTACACCGGTTCAATTTCATAGAGTTACTCGCCAGCATTATACACAGGATCTTCAATGTTAATGGGACTACCGTATTTTCCCAACACTCGTTTTTTCTCTCTTCAGTATCGTTGTTTGTGTCTTCGTGCCCAATATTTGAACCCTTGGTAGAAAAATAAGAGAAAAATTCCAGATTATTTATATTTTAATATATGTTTATGTATATAATTTCAATTATATATATTATTACGAATTATAATTTTTATTATATATATTGTATGATACGATATATATTTTGCTTGTCTTCAATGTTTCTTCGTAGACCCGCGGGAACTTTTACCATCCCAGCCCTTTTAACTTTGCCCCACACTTATTACCGCAGTATTTCTAGTTCCGTCAAGAGACGTTTTTTTTTCTGAATGCAGTACTGTATCGCATTAGCACAAGAGCGCAAGGTGTGAAAAATCTGTGCCTTCGTGTTGAACCCTATTTAATTATTAATTTTTAATTTTTATGTCTAATTTAAATTAAATTTTTTTTATTTTAATTCACTGTTCCAGTTATCTTACAATCGGGAGCTCTGGAAAACAGTCTCCAGTTCGGTAGTCGGTGCGGGAGATAGTGGGCGGTTAATCGGTCGCCCTCTGAGTATCGGCCCAGGCCAACGGGGCTTACCATCGGAAATTGCCGAACCCTCACACGGGGCATCACTGCATTTTCCAGCTTTTGCAGTTTTGTGGAAAGAAACGACTCTTTCTTTAAGGCCTTAGACCACTCTAGAGGCCAAAAAGGGCATATTTTGTGCTTTTTTTCAGCCAAACCATAAAATAAATCGTAATTACAAAATAGGGGTTTTATTATACGCGTAATTGACTATATAAAATTATTTTTTCACAGCGACATATGTCAAAATGGCGACTGTGCAACATTTTCCGATAACGCCTTTACTTCTGGAAAATCAACGGCCGGACCAACAGCGTCTATGATTTTTGAGTTATGATGAGACACTAAAGTTTTTTTCGATTATATATAAGAATAGCTATAGAAGTACGTAGGATTTTTTTGATATATTGTTTTTTGTCAAAATGGCGCATTTCCAAAACAAAAAGTATAAAATGCCATCAGAAGAACGTGAGAAAATTGTTTATAAAAAAGGAACTATCCAATATAATTAAAAAATTCTACGTACTGCCTCAGAAAATGTAATTCTAAATATACAGTTAAAATTTCAAGTGTATCGGTTGAAATTTGTTTGAGTCATGAGTCCGACGAACTGTAATTTCGAGATAAACGCGGTTAAAGTTAGTAGAAAGTCACAAAATGAATCAAGAGGGGTTGCGATAGAATTCGAAAATCGAGTACTTAGAGATTTTTCACACCCATAATCATTTGAAATATAATTTTATAGGTAAAAAGGTACATTTTTAATAAAAAAAACAAAATCGATTTTTGGAAAATCCTAGAGTGGCCTAAGGCCTTAATTTATCGATACAGTTTCTCACAATTTCGCGATTTCAAATCAGGACATATAATACGTACGTAAGTGTTATAAGTATTTTCAAGGACCCACGTATGACGTTAGATGGGACGAATTCGCTTGCATACAGGCTCCGGGTTGTAGTAGAAAAGAGCACTGTAAACTTGATAGCACTTTATAGTACGAAGAGTGAGACGGAGAAGGTTTGCAACGAATGTTAAAGTTCGAGACGAGGATGGCGGATAAAAGAAACGATACGGCACAAGAATGAGAGAAAGAGAAAACGTTCGCGAAACTCGATATCGCGGTCTCCGCAAATCGATAACGTTCGCAGTTCAAATCCATAACGGGCTCCACGCGACGCGAATTTCCACGATCGCCCTCTCCCGTGCGTATACATCGCAACAATTTGTTTCACCGTTTTTTTTTCTTCCAAAGTTTCGTAAAAATCAGTTCGTTCGCATAAAAATTACTGGACTGATATTGACAGCGTTCAAATTGACAAAAAAAAAAAAATTACGCCGCGAATAAATTCGAATAGCGCGTAATTGTCAGAAGTGCAAAAAAAAAAAAAATTCGTCTGTTAACAAAAAAGCGTTGGCGCTCACGGCGGAATAATTGGATCGAACGGTATTGCGCGTTCCAGCGATCGTGTACACCCGTGACAATCTCGTCAGGGACGACAAAACGCGTGTGCGCCTTTTTTTATGTGCACAGCTGAATCGTCAAAGGATCAAGTCCGTAGGTGAATAAAAGAAAATTGATTTCGTTCCGGAGCGCACCATCGCGCTTGATAATAAAATTAGTTCTCGATCGTTTGATGTTTAATGATTTTTATTTTTTGACGAACGATTTTTTGTCCCGAGCTGATGCACACGCGTGAGTGTTTCTTGTGTACGTAGTCTGATACATTTTTACATTTGTCCGGGTATAAACATGAAAAAAGAATATTTTGAAACCACTTTGCCATGTGGTCCATGCAAAATTTGACCTCTTTGACTCTAATCCAAGTGGTAGCGTCAGATAATTTTGTTCCCGTTCGGATAACACGAGAAATTTCCTCGTGACGTTCAAGCTCCAGTAACTCAAGAACTCATTGATACTTCCTCGACTCGCTTTAAAATTTTCACACGTGACTCTTAGTTTTAAAAGCCTTTCAATAATATTCGTCATTTTTCTCTACCCTCGTGACAGGTATTAGCAATGCATGTACTCCAAAAATGAAAAGTCCTTTTTCAGATAGCGGAAATTGTTAAAAAAATAGTGACATGTAGATCCGAAAGAATCAATTTGAATTTCTAAGGATTAAGAATTTTTTACCAGTCTGGTCAAATATTAATTCACGAATTATTATAGTTCAAGATAAACGGCAAATTTTCAGTACAAATAAGAAGGGCATAAAATTGTCCAGTAGCACACTTGGACTTGAATCAGGCAGTCTATTATTTATCTTCATAATTAAGGTATTCTTTTCACAAATCCGAATATTTAACAATTATCTGATTCTCGTCTACAATGAAGTAAAAATACATGTTAGTATACTGGAAAAATTTCAAGCAAAGTTATCGAACTTTTATTGAAAAACTACGACTTTTAAAATCGTCTAATTTATAGGGCACTTTATGGGGATGACGTGCTGGCCACATTTCTATCTAATAATCTATATAGTAAATACCTCTAGGCATCTGATCTGACGCGCGTGAATTTTTTAAAAGATTCTGTACCGACAATAAAAACAGAGGGTCACCGAATGCTTACAGAAAATATCAATGATAAAACCTAGTAATTTTCATGTTTTCATTTCAATATTCAAAAATAAAAATAAATTGTAGTTAATTAAAAATAAAAATGTAAACAATTGGAGCCTCTCCACTCATCAGAGTTCCAATAAAAAATGGTACAAAAAAAAATGTGCAGAAAAAAATTCTGAAAAATTCTAACCACTCCAGTGTGACCCCATATAACTTTTTACTCTCCTGACATTTCCTCTGAAACCCTATAATTCTTCGATGACGCCTTTTTTTTCTAAAACATGTATTTTTTAGCTAAAAATGCAATACTGGGGCGAAAAAAAATCGTACGAAAGTTTATAAAAAATATAAATGTAGGTTTTGATATCCTTTTTGAGTTTACCATAGAAAAAACCGAGGAGAACATTTTCCACAAACTTTTCAGTCAATTTTCGACGGCCAAAAAACAGCCGAACAATAGGCACATTCAAAAGTGCGTACCGGGGCAAAAAAAATCGTAAAGAATTTTCTAAAAAAGCAAAATAAAGGCAAATTTGCCCTCTTTAAAACGCCATTTGGGAAATTCGATTATCTTTATTTTTGAGTCGGCTATCTAACTTTTAGTGCGGTAAGAAATTTCGACTAGTGTATCCAAACTTTTGGCGGGCAGTGTATATATATATGTATGTATATTTATGTACGCAGGTACGCATGTATGTAAAAACATACCCACTCACACATGCATATTCCAGTTGCGTATCGCAGGCTCGTCGAGCGAGACACCAAAGAGGCGAGAGCCAAAGTGTCAGTCGAAAGCTGCGGCGTCACCTGTTGCTAGCAATTAAACAAGGTGGCCCTGCTCACCCATACACCCGGCTTGCCCTCCTCCTCACCGCGGGGGCCCAGGAAGCATCACCGATGCCACGGTAAGCCATCGTGACTGCACGCGCAGAGTTGTATTTGGTGGCGTCGCTTATACTTCCAGCTTACGTCTCCATTCGGCCTCGAATTGTGCTCGCTCGTGGAAACGCAGCGAAAATCACCAATTAACTATGGCAAATTCGAGCACTGAATATCCAGAGATGCTCGCCTATTGCTGTGAATGCTTTGAACTATGCGCGTATGCGTATTAAGTAGATGATTCATTCACAACGGGTACAGGGCAACGTATTATAAATTTTTCATCCACGAGTTCCTTATACGACCATCGCAATTGCCATGAATTCATCGTAATTCAGGGATCGGTTTGTAATTGTATTGAGAGTGCTCGAGGTTGGCAATATATTTTTGGAGATGTCGACGGTAGTGTTACGAATGCTCGATCGACCTCGTCCCATTTCACTGCAATTCATAAGCTGCGATGAATTTTTCATTCTATTTCGTATCATGGCATTTGACGAATTTATTGGATGGTTAATGAAACGCGAATTAGTCATCGGTTATTGCACAGTCCTCTTTCGTTCGCTGTTCAATGATAAATACTGATGAAGTGTGGATTCGGGTATCCGGCGAACCTGACTGTTCCTCGCATATTGATAACGTTATTTCCGTTTGGCCATAGATACTTTTGAGGTAGTGCATGCGGAGTAACTGATCAGATAGTTTTACCGTGAACACGTGTTTTTTGTTCCTACAATTGGCTTATTGCGAAAGCCTAATAGAAGTGGAGAAGATAGGTCATGGCCAGGCCTCCATTAGAAACCGAGCTGGAATTCTTGCTTGAGTCTTCAAATACTCGCCTGTCTGCATTATACTAACGATCTCACCGGGGAAAAGCTTTGGAATTGAAACAATCGAAGTGAATCGATTGACTGACATATAGACAATGCGAAGCCTGAACCGCTGAATGTAGAAATGACATTTGGACGATATACTCCTTAGAAGGTGTAGCGGTGCATTAAGAAAGATTTTTGGAAAATCAACTTCTAATGAG
This sequence comes from Ophion ventricosus, assembly GCA_963932345.1. Taxonomy (NCBI): domain Eukaryota; kingdom Metazoa; phylum Arthropoda; class Insecta; order Hymenoptera; family Ichneumonidae; genus Ophion; species Ophion ventricosus. The sequence continues at coordinate 30,714,543 of OZ010717.1, read as the reverse complement.
AGGTTCAACTGGTAATAAAGTTTCAATGGGCCAAATTGCACGCGGGCGAAGCTTCGGGCGAAACCTAGTTATATTTATAATTGCAGTGGACAAAAAACATGTACTCAATTAATTGATGGATCTGTTGATTGATCTGCGAAAAATATGGTCTAGTCGTAATTACTGTAATTTGGAAAATTGTACATGTCATTGCGAGACGAAATTACAAGAGTGGAGTTTGACACATTTTGAGGTCGAAAAGTCACTTGAGGAAGTGGAGAAAAGCATTTCCTGCGGGGCTCGAGATTGACTGCAAGCTGGGCGATGCGCCTTAAACGTGGGTGAGCGAAACGTTTTACTGATTGTTTTCGTTACTGCTGCAATACACACACACATACACACACACGTGGACATACGGACACACTCTGTCGCTTTATGAAAACAATGAATATTTAAGGGTCCTCGGAGAAGACATAATATTGCTGCGGCATCTGCGAATACAGCAATATATTTATACGTTTGTGCATACGTATAACGCCATGGCTCGGACACGCCGCGGGTCGTCCGCCGAAAAGTGAGAGCCCGGAGTCGCTACTTGGCAATCGACCAAAGAGCAACTGAGCGGACGCTGTCCCCGTGCGGTTGTCTCAATTATTTCTGTTTCGGTCCACTCACTCCCCCAGCTCTTGGTTTTCTTGCTATTCTCTGGAAATCATATGAGATACGAAAAGGCAGGCTGAAAGAGTGAGAGTGAGAGAGAGAGAGAGAGAGAGAGAGAGAGGAAGAGAGCTGACAGACAACAGAGGAAATATTAAATTTTCGCGAAAATGAAATCCGAGCCGTTGGATGCGGAAGTTGTCGTCAGTTCTAAAATACGAAGCTGACAACCGTACTTAAATTCTATGCGAGGAAAATAAACGAGATAGAGAATAAAAAATCGAGTAGAAAAAATAGAAAAATGTTCGATCGAAGGAGGAGAATTTTTTTTTCGTGGAAATTTCTAAATGAACTGCTGGAAAATTTATATTTCGAAATTTTCTTGTAATATGGAACTCCTTTGTGAAATACGAGTTCTTATTCGCAATTCGTGTAAATGGTGTGTAAAAAAGAGGATAAAGAAATAAAAAATTAAAAACATGGAGTGGAAGAAATTGGGACATCAATTTATTGAATTCTTCGATTAACAAAAAACAGAAACGTCGTCAGGGAAAATTCTAATTTCACTATTCAAAAATAAATCTTTCAAGGTTTTATTTTTAAATAGCACCCCTTTGTAACATTTTCTTTCCCAAATATGAATCTGGCGTTTGCACTCAAATAATGTGTGTACAAAAATAAATAAACGAAAGGAAAAATGAAAAAAATTCAGTAGAGAAAATAAAAAAAAATCTATTCGCTGAATTTTCCGTTTCAAGAGAAAGCCAGCATTCTTCCCGGGAATTTTTCAATTGACTGTTAAAAATTGATTCTTTCGAAGTTTGATTTTTAAATAAAACGTAAAATATGAGTTCCAAAATGTAAAGCTAAAGATTGCACTGGAATGGTGTGCAATCGGAAAAGAAAATATCTTCGTGGACATTCTGTAATCAACTTTGGAAAAAGTCACCATTCGTGACTTTAAAATAAATGTCAAAATATTTTTTTAAATAAAACTCCCATGTGTGAGTTTGTAAAACAAATATAAATTGAGTGTGCAGATTGAAGCTTTTGGTCTCCACGTGTACGTTCTCATGCGTGCGCGAATTTCCGCAAATTCAGGGGCTTGTCGACGAAACAGCCGCAGCATGTATAGAGTTTTGTGCGGTTGGAGCAAAAGAAACGAAGTGTACACTGCGAAGAGGAACATGCATGATGCAGATATCGGAGTAGTCGACGCACCAGACACCGGAAGTGTCGATCCGATTTCTACACTTCGATCTCTCGCTCGGATTATACCTCGAGAGGAAGATTTTATTTCGCTGACTCTTGCTCCGCATACGAATTGGCGACGGTATAGCATACATTATATCGTATAGACGCGTTTTTCTCGCGCACTCAAGGCTCTCATTTTTTTTCATTTTTACGGCGAGAGATGTTCGGAATTCCTTGCGACTGGGTGTGCATTGTGTATAATCCGATTCCGGTCCCGATACACAGTGGCCAGAATAAATGTATTGTGTACTTTCTAACGAAGGATCCTTTCGGACGTAGATCAAGTGAAAGAATATTTCGTGTTTTTGTTTTCTGAACTATAAATTCCGTTTTCTCCTACTTGTGTAAAAATTCGGCGTGGTTCACAAATTTGATGACCTATTCGCGAATACCAGGGATTCCGTAATTAGAATGTATAGGATTTTCGACCAATACGCGCATAATTTTTAACTGCTTTGTACAAATTTAAAATTTCGGGTTTAGACAATCAATTTTTTTCTGACGGTTTCAAAGGTTGGAAGAAGCGTTGGACCAAATGTATCGAATTGAAGGGAGCCTACGTCGAGAAGTAAAATTTGCTTTGCTTCGAAATATGTGTTTTTCTTAAAGATGTCGGAAACTTTTCAAACGATCCTCGTATCTATGCGCAATTCATCTATATAATCTCGTTCTTCTCTCCATGGCATTTTCAATTACAATGTCTATCGGGTAAGACCGTATCGAGATTCGTATTTTTGTTCCTATCAAGTTACAATCAGAAATAACGGTAGGCCTAGAGAGTTCACTCGACGTTCTGACATGCTGGAAAAGAGAGCGGAAAAATAAATAATTTCCTACGTTCATCGATACGGGAGAGCCGATTGTCCAAGGCTTTTTCATCGTATTGCAATCGTCGAGCGCGTCGCGAGAGTGTACGCTGTGTACAGTATACTCCGCAGATTTGAATTACACATAGTACGTTTGACTATAGCCCGTTGGGGTTTGGTCGCGTGTGCACGATATTCGTATAGCCTCGTTGGACTTTGATGTCGTGCAGATTGTAACGGGGAAATTACATTGGGAACGATCGAATATTTCTGGCGAATGCTCGATGTTTCCGCTCACGTATCAAAATCAAAGATGCAATTAATTTTGTCCGTTAGCGATGAGTATTTCTGGAACGATCGAACTCAGTTCATTCGAAATAAGAACATGTTTGATTCCATTACTATTTCCAGGGCGAATCATAATAACAGCACGTCGGAATGACACTCAAGTACTTCTCGTGTATTCCAATATTTTCTTTTCCATTTCCGTTGCACGTTAAATTTTCACTCATCTTTCCATCTAAAAGCGAGAATTGCGCTAATTGTCGTGGTTTTTTTTTTTCTTACAAATCCATAACCAGTTTAACGTTGATAATTGGAGCACGAATCAGGGCAACGGAAGTACGAGAAAAGCCGTCGTGAAATAAAGTTCACCAAACTCGGTAAATAATATCGGACATCGAGTTTACGAACATGGAGCGCACTCGTCGCGCCGTATTCATCGGAAACCGTATTCAAATAATAACGACATCCGGGCCGAGAAAATATTCGTCAATTTAAAGATGCTTTCGTAGCTCTGAGAAATACGATATTCTTCGCGAGATATTGCTCTCGAGAGAACACATCGAAACTTCGTCGTGATTCTCTCGTGCAGGTAAAAATAGGAAAACAGAAGCGTCTGTAACGACGCGGGTTTCCGCACTTTCCCCGTGCCCTCGAGTGACTGGCAATTAATTTTACTCAATTGGCTTATTCCACGATCGTTGAGCTGTCATTTTTCGTAGCTTTGCTTCTGGTACACGAAGTACTGTTCTATGATACTGTTCACACAAAAAAGCTTCCTACTTCACGTGAAATAGCCCGTACGCGTATCGTATACGAAGCTCGAATTCTACGCATCGATAGTCAATTTCTCAATAGCCAGAAATCCACGGTCTGGAAAACAATTTTCCACGTTTTCGAGTGATTATACGCCATATTGCTGTGGCTCATACCTCGAAGCGGCAGAGAACGAGAGAGAGAGAGAGAGAGAGAGGGAAAGAGAGGGTTGAGGGAGGCAGCACCGGACGCCAACTAAAGTAAACTCCTGGCGGCATATAATCGTGGTTAGTGGTTCTGGTATGGTCTCTGGAGAAATATTATTTTCAATCGATCTTCGAGTGGATACACTTAGACGCGGGCAAAAAGGAAGGAATAGAACGCAAAGAGAGAAATAAAAGAATCTATTGTCTCAAGCGACCCTGAAGGTTTCTTCAGAAAAGGATTGCAAGACTCGACATGTACATATATATATATATATTTATGTGTGTGTGTGTGTAGATAAAAAATATCGTATCAAGGATAAATACGGTAATAAACCGTGCAGAAGAAATAATAGATTAGGATACAGGTTGAGCACGAATCCTCGGCAATGTTCTGTTTTCGTGAATTATTTGAAACTAGATGGAGATATACTGCCGGACGATAATGTTAGGTGCACATATACAATGCAAAAGTTTTGGGTCATCCTATTTTCCAGGCATATTGCATTGAAATACGCCGGTGGGTAAAAAATTAACAAGTTATGACAACATATATTCACTTATATTTGAAATTTATATTTTTTGCTATGCCTTTAGCATCGATAACTGTCCCACATCGATTATGTGCTGCAGTTTTTTCCGTAGTTTTTCGCGGTCTACCACTTCGATTTTTGTCACACAACGAATTTGTTAATATACATTTACGAATAATACGATTGACCGTACTTTTTCCAATGGATAAAGTAGTCGCAATATCGCGAGAATTCTTTTATTTTGAAGAAAGTTTCAACAGGATTTTTCGGAGGTCAATATGTCGTGTATTTCCCCGTTACGGCGGAAATAATACTGATTTTTTATTGCCATGCATGTTTTGAAACTAGTACGAAAGAAAATGCAAATAAACTGTGCGTACGAAGCCGGGCGAGATAGCGGCCCGATACTTTTGCACACCGACGAAACTCGTTCGACACTGTACACAAATAATACGCCATGCAAAAAAATTATATATCATGCTATTATTCATATCGTAGCTCTGTTAAAAATTAGAAATGATCAACGACTTCAAGAATTAAATATTTTATTACTTTCCTAAAAAATATAGGGTGGCCTGATACTTTTACGCGCCACTGTATATCTATATATGTATTTATTTATATAGATATCGTAATACATAATTAGTATTTTCATGAATATACACAACATCGTACAAACCGTTGTCTTCATTAATTTTTCCTATACCACATCCGGAAGTCCGACTACGAAGTTCTCCACCTTATCGAGGAAAGATCGTGGCTGAAAGATTCAGGCGGCATTTTGAGATCCTATCGATTTCGAGCACAGTGTCCTCGCGGTGGTATTCCTACGCGAAAAAGCCGAAAAGGGCCACTGAAAAAGCAAGAGGGTCCAATTCCAATAATTCGATGAAAAAGAAGTTGATGTTTTGAGGTTCTGCCTCGGCTGATTTTTTTATCCTCTCGAAGAAGCTTGATCTTCATACCGATTGGGCTCGGCCGAATTATTTTATCGTTTCGAAGAATCTCGTTGTTCGTAACAATTAATACGGTGATTATGAATATTTACTGGCAAAGTGAAAGCCATTGGCAGAGCCAACCAGTGGATATCGGAGTGTTTTCTTCGATAATGACAATCATACCATTAGGAGATTTTCCCATGAACAAGACGATGAGAATTGGGACGTTTCGATCGTGAGAAATATCGCCGAAATAATCAAGGAATTAAAAGAAAAAAAAACACTCCCAACGGCCTACAATGTCGAACAATCATGCAAATAAGAATCCACCAGTTACGAATACGAAAGAAGCTAGAAACTTCGTTACTAAATTGTAAAATCGGATTAGAAGGATTGAAAAGTAAGATCAATCTTGAGCCATCGAACAAATGCACCTTCTCGTTTTCCACCATTGTCTCCTTTATCCGTCTCTTTTTTTTTAACCCAGGTAAAACAAGTTGAGTAGCTTTGATGCCCCCTTGCGCGTAGATTTCCGTGAATTCGATTGGAATATAAATTGGAAATGTGTTAGCCACGTAGGGAATGGTGAAACGCGCGGTGAAAGAGGGCGGCAAGGGGCATTTGATTGATGCAAAGGTGAGTCGTGGGCTCTGAGCGACGAGGCAAACGTGTAACGTCGAAAAGGCCTCCCGCACCCCGCGGTTCGCTATCCCGCGTGCTTTATTCACCCTCTGTATCTCACTCTCCTCTCGCTTTCTGTCTCTCACGCTCCCTCTTGCCCTTCGTAAGTTGCTCTCGCTCAGCCCACTGCCTCTCTCTCTCTCTCTCTCTCTCTTACTCTATCTCTCTGTCCTCCTATGCCGAGCTTTCGCGAGTGAGAGTAAACCGACGGGAATCGACGATCAAGCTTTGCGTTGAAAATGCAACGCGTCGAGACTAGTACTGTATACGAGCCAGTGGGCCCAGGGCTCTGCGTCGATCTCGTCACGACGTCGGCGCCAACGTAAATACAACGTCGAGACTCCTAAGTGACAAATCGATTTGGTGACCCTAGAATAATCCGTCCTCGCACACGTATACGATACCAGCGAACGCTTTGGCACCCGATCTTAATAGGATATCGTTTATATATACATACCTAATATATACTATATACACATACGCATATAGAGAGGGTTGTTTGCCCAAGTCTTACGTATGTATATAAGATGCATATGCAACTGTATCCCGAGTAACTAGGATTTGCATAGCCACATGGCGCCGCGCCATTTTGCCCCCGTGTCACTGATAGCAAATTTTTCACTGGATTCACGCTCCCATAGTGACTGGAGAAAAATTCCCTCCACCTCATTCCAATCGCTAGAACCGTGTCAGCTTTCCCTCTTCTGGGGGGAAAAAAAATCGTCAGCAATCGTCAAAACGGAAGGCGTGATTGTTCCTGCAGATCGGTAATGTAAACTACTTCCGCTGGAATTCCGCAGTCATTCTATTGCATTTGAAATTTTTTCACATCAGGCACCAAAAGAGTATGGGACGTTGCGTTTTTTTTGCTCGGGCACCGCAGTGATGCGGTGCATGCGAAGGGGCATTGTGGGATGGTATCTTATCTCATTTTGTTCCTTTTTTACGGAGGCATTTCAATTCATTATTTTATCATTTACTACGTAATTAAAAATAAAGCTTTCATCGATCGCATTAGTATTTCTCTTAGTAGGTACCTACTCGTGTCACCAGATTGATTTCAAGTGATTTTTCTTTGTTTGCAGTGATAATGATTCGTACCTATAAGAGAAAAACTGATCAGTAAAAATGAGACGGAGAAGACATAAGAAGAGCGGTGTTGGCTGTGCTTTCCAATAGAATGGATTTTCTCAGAGCTTAAGTTACTTATTGTGCGTCAAACTTCATTTTGCACCTTAACGTTTCATGTTTTGCCCCAAACACCGGCTGAAATGGGAAATACGCCTCTATCTCTTTAGTTCCTATTAGCTAAGAAAATATGTTGATTAAGGGGTTACGTGGATTTGAAAAAAAATCATTTTTTTTAAATTTTATTATCTAATAGTACAATATGTCTAGAATATTCGCCCAAAGTTTTAAGTCAATCGGCGTAAAAGTCTGGGAGAGAGAGAGCCTTTGGGAATTTCCCCTGTTGGGAAAGATCGGCCGGGAGCGACGCAGGTATACGCATTTTTCTCAAAACACTATTTTTGAAGTCGGTGGACACGATTTCTCAAAATCTAATGCACCGATCTTATTGAAATTTTGCACACTTCTTCAAAATAGCATTGACTAGTGATTGACCGAAGGTTTTTTTTTCGATAACAATTAATTTTACAAGGCTATACGTAGTATACATTGTACCAAAAATTGAACTATTTTGCATACAACTCTGCCAAAAATTCAAATTTCAATTTAAAAAAAAAATCCTTCGTTCAATCACGAGCTATACTTATCTACTAACAGAAAAAAATTGGTTTTTTAATTTCAGATAAAGCTATCATGAGTTATCCTGACCACCACGAGGACACTTTTTTTTAGGGGTCTCCGGAAACCAGGTCCCACCAGCTGAATTTCCCAAATTTTTTGATGAAATTTTTAAAACATATTGTTGAAATGTTGTTCTTTTATGTGCTTAACATTTTGAATAAAATAATTTATATATTATATTTAAAAAAAAGTAGAGAAAATATGCTTTTTTTGGCTTCGAAACCCACGTAACCACGTAAATAACTAACAATGTAACTATTTTTTTTTCAATTAAAAAGTTTATCAATAAAGCCGTTGATTTCGTACATATAGATAGTTTTTTCTTAAATATCCCATTTTACCCCACCTTATCCTATTACGAAAAAGAAAAACGTGTAATCGCGACGAACAATGTTTTTGACGGGTGAGAGGGTGGTGGCGTTATTGCGACGCTTTTAATAAAGCTCCAGTGTTTTTGGCCTCTGACGAGTGAGCGAACGAGTACAGTGATTGGGTTTGCCACTGCACAAAATCCACGAGCGCACGTGAAAGAGCTGACGGCTACTCGTGTGCAGGAATAAAAAAAAAAATAATAAAAAATATATCTATATAGGGGTGTCCGTGCATGAGTGCTACTCACCTCTTTCATCCTACACGTACGTATACATGTATGGGATAAACGAGGTGCGAGGTGCGGGTGGGAGGGAAGGGGGGGGGGGGGTGAGGAGGTTTGGCTGACGTTTCACGCTCACGGTGTCGGCGCTGAGGATCGCGGGCGCCAATTATCACGCCTTTTGCAGAGACTCCCTTGCGATTTCAGCCCCCTCTCGTGTACCGCTTATCAAAACTTGCCTAAATGCCGTAGCCGCGCCCCCTACCAATTAAAACATGCAAGTAAACCGTCACGCGACGCCGCGCTACCTACCCCAACTAAGCCAATTACACTTAACACGATGGGACGATGGTCAACGAGATTTCGCCCGAGCCGTCTCTATCTCTCTCCCGCGAACAGTTTTCACCTACTACATCCGTCCTCACGTGTCTATTTGCGCATATTACACGTTCAACCGTGGAGCCGCATACCGGCGATGAATTTCGCAACGAATCCAGCGATCCACTGTAATTATCGTTATTTACTCCCTTTGCATTCGTCACACCGTTTAGTTTCGGAGAGAATTGTGGCCCTTATCGCGTGGCGCGTCTCTTTTATAGATAATAATGCAAAGTTGAACATTTGGGGATTTATTCATTATTTTCCTCTGTAGTCTTTAGTGGAATTTTGTTCAGAGTGTTGCCCACAAACGCTTGTTCCAAAAGTTCAACTGTATCGCATTTGCAGGAGGGCACAGGGAAATTGTGAAAACCCTCGCCGATACAGGCGAGTGTAGTTGATCGGGTTGCAGTTGCGTTACCATCGGAAACTCGGCAAAATTAAAATAGTCGGTAGTATCTTCGCATGCAAGGACGCGACTATGCGGTCACCCATCCAAGTATTGGCTTTGGAGAACGCTGCTCTATATGGCAGTTAGCTGAAGCAGCACACCGAGCGTGCCTCGACTACCGTCTGTTTTCTTTGGACATTTTTTTGGAATGAACTTTGCCACAGTTAATTATGGAAATTCCCACTGATGTATCGTACACAGTGTTTTGTGGATTCTTGCAAAATATTGGTCGAAGAATACGCAACGTGTCGGGTAAACGAGCCAACGGATTTTTTTCCTTACGCGAAGCTGCTGCGGAAATGAGTGAAATGGTTTAAAAATTGTTTTTTCTTCTCAGATTTTTTTCGCTTACAAACTGAGTGCTCATACCCGGAAGTTCGGTTTATTATATTCACATGCCGCGGGGCAGTCGATAGACGAAAGGAGTTTCGCTTGCACGCATTCGCGCTAATACACAAAGAGCACGCATGCATTTTTACCTGCGTTGTCGCGATTCCATTGAGAACCTCGAAGCTGAGAACGAAGCTTTTGTCGTTTCCGTCCAAGGGTTTTTTGGAATCAAACAAAAGCTTTGAAAATGCTTGCATATACGGAATATTGAAGCACGGATGAAGAGTAAGCAGTTCCCGAGAATGGAAAGATTACGTGCGATAAAACAACCCAGAGGTTCGAGCGAACGTCACGCATAGCGCTTATACCGAAGTCCTTTCGCACGTCCGGCTTATTTTTACTCTCTTTATCTTCCACCTCTATCCTTTCCTCTTTCTCATCCGTATACCGCGTGATATTAATTCCCACGGGACGTTATCTCATCAAAGAACCTTGTGGAAAAAGGTTCGTGTTCGTGCTACAGTCCTGTCTACTTTTTCGAATGTATTTACATCCTTGTCCGATCCTGTCAGCAATCTTCCTTGCATCGACAACCCAAACATGCCCACGAATAACTGCGTTTGGTTGGGGTTTTTTTTTTTAACGTGGAATTTCTGATCCGAGGATTTTATCGGACAAAAATAATGTAGATGACTTTTGGGATGATAAAATTCAGGATGATGACATTTAGGATGATGACATTTCGGATGATTACGTTCAGGATGATAGCACTCAGGATGATGACATTCAGGATAATGACATTTCGGATGATGGCATTCAGGATGATGACATTCAGAATGATGACACTTAGGATACGGAACCCAACTCAAATGTCATCAAAATAGCCCGTGCAAAAGAAAGAGACTCACGCCTGTCAGGTCATTCGACTAGAGAATTCTTCGTCCATTGATACGGAAAGGTGATTTCAGAGATCGAGGACCATCCTTATAGCAGCCTATTGTTCCCATACTCAACATTACGTAAATTCGTAAAAATCGGCGATTAATTTGAAAACATGTACGAATCGTTCTCGAAACACCCAGACGTGCCGATAGCCAACATTAGATAAATATAACGGGTTCAAAATGCCTGTTCCCCAAGTATATATAAATTTCAATCCTCCGACAGGAGAAGAAGCCAGCAGGGCGGCGTTTCCCTGAAGAATCACGATATCGTATATCGCAGGTCGACGAGGGGCCTCTGGCCAACGTGATTTTCAAGCCAAAGACGAAGCCGTCCACGGTCCCTAGGGAGGTAAGATCATCGTGCCGTGTCCAGAATTCAATTTGCCGCCAACTCTAACCTTCCACGTTCGTGTACACGATTCGGGAGCCCTCTTTTCTTAACTCTGCCAACATCATGCCTCCTCTTTCGATTTATCATTTCGCTTCTTTTATTCACGAATCGGGACTGGCTTGTCGGAATAATGTGACCAAGTTTTCAATTACCGAAATCGAGAGAACAAGTTTCATTGATGTTAGTTTCCGCTCGTTAAAATATTCATAAATAATGTTGGATACTTATCTCGTTTTTTCGAACGAAGTAAGGATTCATAGAAGTAAGCATTGATCAATTTCACTTAACTGGCCTGCATAAACTTGGGACTCGCAACTCAAGTCGGTTAAAAAAAAAATCTTATGAGAGTATTGGAATGGCGATTTCAGGATTTCATACCAGATTACTATATAGTCTTGCGAAGTTTGAGTTTTTTTTCCATTGAAATATATTGATAAGCAATGAAAGTATTATTATTCAACCAAAGTTGCTGTATGGCCAATCCATGTGGTTCTGGAAGACCGGGTCATCTAAAATGAAAAATAAAAAATGTTCTTTTAGTATAATAATAACATTTTCATGGGTACTGACTTGAAATTTTGAATATTACGAAAATGGCATACTGTAGAAAAAAAGATCGATTTCGACCAAAAAACACCACGAATAATTTGTTATTAGTAAATGGATAAACATATTAAAAAAATCATCAGGTCATACGATAGAAAATGTTATGAACTATGTGAATCGGAGGAATAGATTTTGAGATGCGATTTATACCGTTTTATAAAATGTAATTTCGAGAAACAAGCGTAAATTGCGGCGGGCGGTTTGCCGTAGCGCATAGGGCAATCTAATACTTTACAAAAATCGTCAAGATAATTATTTAAGACCCTAGGCTATGAAACTATGTAATAAAAAATCGTATTTTCGAAATTTCAAGCTTATATAGAACCGTCAAACCCGCGTGAATTTCTTCCTTTTTTAACATCGAAAGAACTGCTTGGGCCATTAGCAGCGTGTAAATTTCGTCGCGGATCATTTGCTCTTTCCACTGATTTTCTTTGCCCCTGAGCTTTTGGATGGTTCTGAGTACGAGCTTCGTTCCACGGCAGACGTCACGGTTTTTCCCTCGCACTTTCCTAGATCGCGATATTTTCACAGTCACGGGAAAAATCCAGGATAAGGTAAAAGCATCGGAGTACGTCAGCTGGGCAGTCTCCGGTGAATGGCACGGTTTACCCTGATACAGCCGTTACCACTGGCGAAGCAGTGGAAACGTTGTTGGCGGGAGAGCGAAAGTAGAAACTGGCTCGATCCGGTCAGACGTGTGACTCTCGCACGTAAGATTACCGTAGTACGCGCTTTCTTCGTGTGTGTGTGTGTGTGTGTGTGGAGTACACTTGGCCCGGGCACTTCGGGATCGATGTCGGTTGGAACAGCCACTGGAAGAGGTCTTCAAGCACCCTTCTCAACCGGTCTCTCAGACACGCGCTATAAACTCGCCTTTTCAAAAGTTCTCGTTGCGGAGTGATTACGCCGAAAGCACTTTACACCTATCCACTCTTACGCTCCTCCGCCCCTCTATGCACCCTCTCACTCTCTCTCGCTTTTTCTTTCTCTCTCTATTGCTCTTCTCGAAAAATGATAGCCTTCGGTCCGATAAACTACGAAGTGGCCACATACGACTTTTCGTAAACTTCGTCTATTCAAGCTGCTCAATTTTGCAAGGTTTTTTTTTTTATATTACTGTTGATTTTTTATTCATATGATTCAGTGAACTGATAGTTGTAGATTAACATTGAGTAAACCTACACGCCAATTTCGAAAATGCAGTTTTGAGAAAAACGCGTTTAAAGCTTTTACACGTAAAAAACCTGTGATTAAAATTACTTACGTGTTAGTCAGGGATGGCAGACCCATATAACAAGCCTTCAGCTTTTACATAACATTGAATGTCTCCCACTAATTCATCCCTTCTTGCTTTTTGATTTTTTATCGTTGTAAATGTATATTCCGCCTTAATTAATTATATAATAAGAATATATCGACTTTACGTCAGGACGTGAATGTGTCAATAGTTCCAACGTGAATGTGTCCGTGAATGTTTCCTTAATTTCCAACACCTTTAAAATTGAAAATGTCGATATTGAAACTCAAAGTATATACCGCACGTCAATTAGCGGCTACCACTTATCGTGACTTGTAAGTTGGCGTACAAAATATTACATGCTCCTTGCAGTTACGAACATTTGCGTGTACTCGTCCAACAACTTTCTACGCATAGATGATCGATACTGTTATAATATTCCTGTCGATCCTTGACTCGTCGGAGAATTAATTTAACTAGACGACACGACCGTCTCCTCTCTTGCTCTCTCTCTCTCTCATCATGTGGAGTTCGGCAAGGGCACAGTATTCCTGTGAGCTCGTTTCTCGTGGGATATTGGAAATGCATCACGCCACAACGAATTTTCTCGATACACACAGTGTGTCGTGCTCTTTGATACCGTGTGTAGGCGTAATGGGGAAACGTGATTTGGACGACATTCGACTCTGAGGACCGTCCTGATAGTAGCCACTTCTCCCCAAACTAAACGTTATGTATTTTTAATTTTCTCAATTCCAACATATAACCTTGCGAGTATTTACGTATTACTCTTCATAATTGAACTCTTTCCTATCACTCGCCACCCGCACTTCGCTAATCTAACCTAATTTCCGTTCCGGCCGCATATTTTTCCAATTCTCTGGCGCACAGACATTTCTCTCAAGTATCTACACTGGGGTCTCATAAGTATCGGCCTTGACTGGTTGATGCGCCAACCGGTCACCCCTCCGAGTATCGGCCATGCACAACGCTGCTGAATTCGAAGTATCGCCGAAGTCGCACACCGACCGATCACTCACCAGTGTTGGTTGGGCGCCTTTGCGTAAAGATTGTTTCAAGAATCGTTCTCAGCCCTACATAAACGATTCACGTGAAATAATTTCGAGGACCGTCCTCGGAACGGCCACAAGCGCTGATAGCCAATATTACATAGATACATATACAAAGAGTTAAGTATGCGTTACGGAGGACTACGGAATATATGTATATAATTGGATTATAAGTTTTCTAATGAGAGCCCTTTTAGCATTGCCATAAGAAAGTCTCGTACAGGGGTGGGCTTCAGAAAACTACCCCCTGGTTTTCCGTTTTCCGTTCTCTCTAGTTCCACATGTTCATCTTTCTACACCCTCTCGCACACGAGCAGTGTTACGTACAAGAAAATACAGATGTGGGTGGGTGTCAGTGCATTTAAGCAACCCTCCTCACCAATTTCCGGATGTTCTCCCCCGCCTGTGCGCGACAGACTCTCACACAGTCAGGCAGACTCTTCCTACCTTCTATACGCTCTTCCTCTCTCTCGCTAGCTTTCTCTTTCCGGCTCCTTACTTTCTCTTTCTCTCTCTCTCTCTCGCTCTCTCTGTCTCCACTCGCTTTCGCGTTACTTCGTTGGCTACTGTTCTCGCTCCTGTACGTTAATATCTTACCGCGAGGTCGTAATTTACTTACGACATACGGTGGTAGTGGAAGGGGGCGTCGGCGGTGCTCCGTAAGAGGTTCCCTCGTACATCAGACGGCCAGGAGCCGTAAAGAGCGTAGGTAGGAACGACACACGAAGCGAACGAGGGAGACGGGAAGGAGAAAGACACGGAGAGGGAGAGAGAGAGAGAGAATGAGGGAACGAAAATGAGAGAGGAGGTGAGATGTAACTATAAATACGTAGTTTTAGTACCCAGTAGAGTTAAAGCTTCAGAAGAGACGCTAAACAGAACAATGAAAAATGAGGCATACCAACGCATCGTGGACCTACAAGGGACACTCTTTATGATCGTAATTACCTGCAAAATGAGTCCAGACTCGTCGTAGAGATTTTTCTTTATGTTTGTTTGCTTGTTACAGCGACCTCGTAAGGTTCTTTCTAAACTTTTTATAATCTCTGATCACAGATGTTCTTCAGGAGTCCAACTAGGGAATGCACGTGGTGAAAATCTAAACTGATTAATAAAAATATAGTGACTATCTGTACATTAATTTTTTTCAGCCTTAGATTTCAGGTTGAAATTTAGGAAGGGTTGGGATACGAGGCTGAGACGATATCTATCAATTTTGGAAATTTCGTTGGTCTGGCTGTTTGGCCAGAGTTGGCGTGGTAACGGCTGGACCTCTTTTCCTGAACCTTTGGTATGTGAATATCAGAAAAAGTTATCGTCCTTTCGTACAGGTAGCCGACCCTCTAGCATTCACAGTTTATATATCTGCAAATAGGTAAAAAATCGGCATTTTTCGGATTTTTTAAAACATTTTTTAAACGAATCTTTGAATATTTGGGAAATTACTGATCATACATTATTTATTGGTACTTCGGCACGAGGATTTAAAAAATGTATTCAACATTAAATTATTCATGTTCGTGGTTGAAACAAAATGTTCTGAATAAAAAATGGCTCGTCAGACTATGGAAAATCTATTTTTAAAGATTTGAAAGATGCATCAAACAGAAAATGTTAATGCGTTTGAGCCTACCGGCTCCTGTTTTGGTCTCTTCGCAAATACGGCCAAAAATTTGTCCCTATCTGTCCCTAATTGAGATTTCGGAATAATTTTTTCAGGAAACGTAATAATAATCAACAACGAAAATATCGTTTTGTTGAAAATTCGGAAGGTACGTGACCGGGAAGAATATTCGGGAGCTTCGGGAGGTTCATAAACGAGCCCTTCGACGAATACTCAATGTCAAAAAGTTCCATTGGCCTTTATCATTATCTGAATCAATTTCTGATGTTTGGGTTCTCCGGTGATGTGATTATCAGAACTATATGGAAAACATGTTTCCCCGAACATATAGAAACCGTCATCTTGATTGTGCATGACGTCACAAATCATTAATCGTATTTGCATCAATCGTGACTCAGTTCGAACGCGGTGCAGATGAAATTTACGAAGAAAATATCTCTGCGTAGAAAGACTTCACACGTGTGTTCGATCGTACTGCATAGTGCTGAAAGGTTCGAGAAGCGTCTGAGTGTAAAGCTGCAGGATAAACCTCTCCTTCATGGATCGATTTCAATTCTGGGTAACACGTATCTTAGTATTCCATTGGAAAGTCCACAAAGAGAGCTTTGCCGAAGGATTAAAACTTTAGAGAAGCGTCAGACGGAGTCTTCTTCTTTCTCTCTTCCTCTCACTTGCTCTTCCTTGCGTTTCAAGTTCTCTCTTCGTTTGTATCTCCGCGTCTTTCATACGGTAGGTGCTTCGCAATAAGAATGGTCCAGGGCTCACCTGCAACGCGATGCAACCTCGTTATCTCGCGGAATAAAATTCTTGCGCGAATACGAGAGGGAGAGGAAGGCGTACAAGAGAAAAGCGAGAAAAACGTGGAGAATTGGGTTGCATTAGAGGGATGTAGGGTAGGTGTGTACGCGAGAGAAACGATGTTCAAGGGGATTCGATTCATCTAATGACATCGCATAAAGAATTCAGGGTGCCTTCAGCTCGGATTACTCGACAAAAGTAATACTAATACGAGCCTTGCACACTAGCCAGCCTTAGAGCTCGGGCTCAATTACTCGGCGTGAAGAAGAATCGATGCGCCACTCACTGTCCCCAATGTCGAACGGTTCGCTTTTATTCGATGACAAGGGTTTTTGACATTAACGGTATGCGAATCCACCACTGAGACGAGTCGCTGCTCGAAATAACTATCGAGTGCGGGGCACCGCATAATAAACGAATCAAAAATAGAATCGAAATTGATTTTATCGCTACCTAGTTCACGACAAGCTAAAAATAAGCTTTGTTACTGGGGGACCTTTTGATTTATTGTTTGAACATTTTTTCTTATGAGATTATTGTGAGGACGTTGTCGGGATTTTACACACAGCTGATACATAGTCTTGCCAAGTTTCAGCTCTTTTTTCATTGGAATATATTCAAAAACAAGAAAGTTATTATTATTTGAACAAAGTGCTGCCGTTGCCGCATGCTCAATCGGTCTAGGTGGTTCTGGTAACCAGGTTTATTAGAAATGCAAGATCAACAAATTTAGTTATATCTTTATACCTGTGCTCCGCACTAATCATTGCCCATAACCGCCCTTTCCCAATTTCACTAGGTCATTTGCACGAGGGCACATGGAAACTGTGAAAAACCCGTGCCGATACTGGTAGTTATCATTTTATCAAGCATCAAATACGTTGGTTAGTCGGCGTGCAAGCGGCCACCCATTCGAATATTGGCCTCTGCTTCACCTGAGAAATCGCTGAAGCCGCCCACAGACAATGCGTCCATTCTCGTCCATTCTAAAACGATGGTCAAAATGTTGGGCCTTCCGTCTACTTAAAGCCAGACGCCTGCGTGCTTCGTCGCGAATATGACGCGAAGGGCTCGGAGTCCTGTCCTCGGGGACAAGAGTTTTGGTCGAAGAGCGGATTTTCGACAGAGATGGTCGGGTCGAGGAAGGAGGATACAGCCTGTATACCGGCGACCGAATCGAGAGCAATTTAACGGCTTCCCACCACTCGAGTAATATCTGCATTTCGTCTCCGAGCCCACAGAGCACGAAGTATTACACTAAAGTTTCTAAATAAATCAAGAGCAAATTACCGTCCCTCCTCGTCTCCACCGCGTTTCACCTTCTCCTCTGCGTTGCCGTCAGGCTGCTCCTGCCGGCTCATCGTGGCAGGGACCGCCCGCGAACTTTCGACTCTCTCGCTCTCCTTCCTTATTCATATTCCATCCGGCGCCCGGATCCTACCAAGCGTACACGAGGTGAGATAATTCTCGCGAAAACTTGCGTACGTTCCAGTGGACCAGCGTCGACCACTTTTTTCTTTCCCGTTGCACGAAAGCTCTCCACCTTGTGCTGCTCGAAAGTGCAGCTCAAAAAAAAGCCAAACGAAAAGCGAAAATGTGCAACGAAGAGGATGGATGGACCCGTCATCGTCCCGAGCTCTCGGCACAAGTGAGAGAGCAGTTGAGTGCGGCTAATCGGAAGTCTGGCGCAGTTGAGAGTAACGCGAAGGTTACGAATGGGTCTGGCAAATTGTCCCAAATTTTTAGATCACTGAACCGGTGCTTGAAGTAGAGGAAAGTGAGGTAAAACGAGGCTCCGGGCAGAACAGGATGTGAGCTTGTCTGCGTGACAAGCAGATGACAGGCTCCGTGAAGAGGGGGGGGGGGGGGGGGGATGAAATCGATCGCAGTGCCCGCAGTGGACAGGGAGTACAACAAATTCGGCTATTCGTCTGTCAAGTCTGTATGAGCGTAGAACGAAATTTTTGCAATCAATTTTTGTTTTTTTTTTGCAAATCAAAAATAAAATATTGTTTTGTTAAAAATGGAAACAATCTGATATAATAAATAAGAATATAACTATTGTTTCTAATTAAGACGTTTGTTCATAAGATGAGGTAATTTCGTCTCATGGTATTGAATCCTCGAAGCTGGAGAATAAATCTGCGCCTCGAATAAAATTTGGAAAATAAAAATCTAGACTTTTGATTTGATTTTTTGGTTCATGCAAGCTTTTGTTTTTCCCCACGTTCGTATCTCTTACCCCTTATTTTCAATTTCTCGCGCTCTCGCGTAAGTCGTCGAAGTTACGTTATTTTCCTTCTCACGTAACGTCGAAAATTTCAACTCTCGTGGCAGTGCCCCGTTCTCTCGGGTTTTCTTGTATTCCGCCGAGCTGTTTTCCTCCTCGTCGTCGACGTTATACACTTAAACGGTTAATGGGATTTTCGACGAGAGCGACCCCTTTAAAAAGCATCTTTCTCTTTTTTCTTCCGAAACTCGCACCCTTTCCCACGCCCTTATACAACACCGTTTTGCCTATTGTTCGCTATTCGACCGCGACATTTCCGGACGGTATCGTGCGCGAGAACGACGATGGCCTCTCATCCCCTCGGAGGCATTCGGTAGGACGTTATAGTGCGGAAAACTTACATTCGCGCGATTCTCGTCGCGTCGGGGCTCGCCCTCCTTGGCTGAAAACTTCTCGTAACGATCGCGCGTATACGTCGCTCTTTCGTGAAATTTCCATTACGTATAGACATACGTACAGGGTGAGTCGGTTTAATTTAGAATCTTGAAAACGAGACGTTGCGAAGGGTCTAGGGGTAATTTAGAAAACGTGTGAACAAATTTTATGCGCTTTGCGGGCAACACCCCGAACGTGTTATTTTTGAACAATTATTAATGGTCTCCTAAATAACACCTTAATTACCCGCGTTATTTATTTTTCAGTGTACCAAGATCATCCCCAGGTCATCATAGGTTATTGGTCTTGTTAAAAAAATAAGCCTAACAATGAGAGGTATTTTTAATATAGGGTCTCACATTGTAAAACGTGGTCTAGACCTTGAAAACGGATTGACACCTGTGCTTGAAGAGAAAATTGAGCGGCTGCCGTAATTTTTCTTTATTTTTATTCCAAAATCAATATTTATAGGAATTTTCGAGGATATCATTTTTAGCGTCTCACCCGGTATACAGACACACACGTATGTGTGTATCGAAAGATCCACCGAACCTCCCCAAAGACGCTAATAACGCCAGCCGGAAAACTTTGACGATAAAATTTCACCCCCTCCCCTCGATCTATACAAGATACCTGTGTCACACCCTCCGAAGCCACATTCTACGCTTTCCTGAGTACCCAAGGTGAGAAAGGGACGACTGGAGAAAAGCTTCTCGGAAAGAAACACCTCGATTTTTAGTCTCGGAAGAAGAAAAAGAAAAGTATCGGAATAGCTTAAGTGCAGACGCACATTTTCGGCCGAGAGATGGCTTGATAGATATCCATTCGAGTCAATTACCACCGGGATACGTGTCTGAAGTATTTATTATGAATTATGAACGCTATAGTTGGAATATGAGAGCCGGCACTTTCCCCTCCGTCGCTCTAAATACAGATCGAGAGTGCTGTATCTTGTAAGGATAAAACGTGGGGGGATGCTTCTTTTTGTTCTTACCGTAGTAGTTCTTAACTTGAGTTGGCTCGAAATATTGCGAGTAACTTTTGTGACGCGGTTGACGGCACTGAAGGAATGAGTTATCGGCAGGAAGGCTCCCGAGAATATCAATTTCCGGAACTTCATCCGAAAGAGAATTAGCAAGGAACACAGGGTAGGCAGTCATTGTCGTGTGATGGAAAAATGTTTTTTTTTATGTTGAAGATCTCGGTTTGATACTATTGAAAGAGAAAAAATTAATTAGCAATAGGATAATTGCTTCTTTTTTTATTAAAAAAATTACTTGATGAATTGTAATAGCGAAAATGTCTTTTCGTTGAGACGAAAGATTATGGGCGCTCCTGTGTGCGAGCAGTCGTTGGAATTGAGGAGCTTGTGAGACGGGTGTACGATACAAAGGAGGCGTAATGTCGTGATCCAGATGTCAGGCTGGTGGATCGTAAGGATAACAGGAAGATGGAGGGATGAAACGTACGGTACCGTTGCGGCCTCGTTGCTCGGCTTGTCAATTCTCTAGTACCTCGGGCGCCGAGCTTACTCGTTGTGCTTGTTAAGCCAAGTCGAAAAGTGGGACAGAATAAGGGATCCTCGCGTCCATGGATAAGGTATGTGTCAAGAGGAACAGTTCCCAGTGATATGAAGCACACGAATGCTTGGGAATCGAGCGAATTGATGAGAAAACAAGAAGGCCTGGATGGAGAGGAAGCTTCAACTTCCTCGCCATTTGTAAAGAGAATCGTTCTTGGCGATCGACGTTGCATCTTCATTTCGCCGGAGTGATTCGATCAACCGGTTGTATCGTATTTCGCAAAATTAAAGACAAAAAAGCTCCGACTGGGCAGCAACGTAGTTGCGGTAAATTGAGTGACGTTCGCGGAGCGTCGATACGTAAACGAGCGCCAATGTTGATTGACACTGAAGCTTAAAGTTTTTAGAAATTAAATGAAAATTTTAGATAATAAGATTTTACAGTGTACTTACGAAAAAGTCGAGCCGAAATTCAGAGTTTTTCGGAATTTTTTTTAAGGGTAAGTGGGAAAAGGATCGTGTCAATCATACATTATCTGTTGGTACTCTACATGAAACTTTTATTTATTTATTTAACATTTATAGTCTGTCGCGTCGAGTTTTTTAATTTCGGAGAAAAGAAATGATCACATTTTTGTCTCAACGTTGTCTGTCTTGTCAAATTGATGTTTAAAATTTCATAGAAATGTTGTAAAGAAAATAATTAAAAAATGGCATGGCTATAGAGATTTTATTTCTGAATATTAAAAAACACAGCATTAAAAAAGTTTCGTTATGGTGCTGACTATTTTGAAACAAGTACTTTCGAAAAAAAAAAAAACGGAATCATTTTTACGACGCGTAAAAGTACACAGAATAACCAACAAAAAACATTCATTTTTTTCAACTCTAGATGTTTGTAATCTCTTAAGGAGTAACTACAAATAAGAAATAAAATGAAAACGATTGAGCGTGTTTCTTCACAGAGAACAAAGTTTAATAGCATTGAAGACCAATTCTAGCTGAAGGTGGAAGATGACAATGATTCGTGAAAGCAGCGAAGGAAGGCGAACGGATACGCAAAATTTATAACGATATCGTGGAGCTGCGGATATCCCCGAGCCGATCCTATTTCTCGATTCGACGTTTCTAAACTCAAAGTATTGTTAAGAGAGCCTTAAAGTGGTGATAAATATAAAGTCGAGTATTCCAGGCTGTTTCGGCGAGCTCAGGGCGATTTACTACAACGACTTTTGCAGTTAAGATACGGTTCGACTGCGACCCTGAAGCCCTAGGCCACAATGAATATCCTGTAGAGTCCAATGGGATAAGAAATAATTTTTTTTTCTCGAGGATAGAGAATCGCAGATAAATCTCAAGCAAATGTAGAGAGTCGTGCCGAAGGGACAAGAATATCCTTGAGGTGTACAACTTTGCAGTGTGATACTCGATCGGAGTAAATTTCAGTTTAAAGGATGCCCATCCATTTGGAAAGGTTTATCGGTCAGTTAGGGGAAAAAGAACGATATACGTACGTGGGAAGTGAGGGGTTTGCCAATTTTGTGGTCGCACGAGAGCTCAACATAAGCGCGAGCCCGAATTGAGTGAACGAGAATAACTATAGTTCTCTACGCTCGCATCGAATCGTTTCGAGAGAGGTCCAAGGTAAAGAGAGACGAAGCGCGAATGAGCATCATCGAATTGTCCGAAAGTGCGTATTCGGTTGCGGCTGTGATATTGGCCGTGCGCTAACAAGCCTGCGGTCGCGTTATATTGCTATACGTGTCCGTAAATTATTGTCTCTGCCCTCCGTATACCCACTCGAGCGCTACTCGACTATGCATCGCTATCCAATGAATTTATATACTGGGTGTCCCAAATATTGCCTTCAGCTTTGGATGCCAAGTTCGTTATAAGTATCCTACCAAAGAGTTCATTTGGCCAAAATGGAACGTTCTCTCGTCGCGTAATAAAACTCCTATAGACCCAAACAAACTCAAATAAAAGTTATCAATGACTAGCTTCCGCCCGCGGCCTTGTCCGCGTGGAACTTGGCCTAGAAACTTCATTACCGGTTGCACCCTTTATTAAGGTTTGTTTAAAAAAATCCTAAAACATGCCTTTTATTATTGGTTTTGAAGAATATATATGCCGAGATTGAAGTTGATAGACGCAAGGGATACAATTTTCCATACAAACTTTTACACCCGATTTCACCCCCTTGAGAGTTGATTTTCGAAAAATCCTTTCTCAATGCACCTCTTTATCTTCTAAGGAATATTTCATGCAAATATCTTGTTTTTATCTTCAGCAGTTCAGGCTGTGCGTTGTCTACATGTCGGTCTGTCAGTCACGAAACTGTTCTACCAGGTATGCAAATATGTAATCGGAATTTTTGTCTAGAAAATACACCTTTATTGTATGAAAATGATGAAAAATATTTTATTTGAAGAATTGTCCATTGCTAGCTATACATTTTTCCCACCTGTCTGGCAATTTGTGGATGCCACGCCAAAAAAACGGTTGCTATTTTGAGGAAAACCAGTCATCGAGCCATTTTCAGATATTTTCGTAAGAAGTGAAGCGCTGCTCAGCAAGTGCGTGTCCCATCGATGCAAATAAGTGGTAATCGGACGGAGCCAAGTCTGGTGAGTAAGCCGCATGCGAAAGTAATTCCCAACTAAACGCTTCAATCGTTTCCTTGATCAGTTTTGCTGTGTGCGATGGTGCATTATCATGAAGCAAAATCACTTTGTGTTGCCATTTTTGATATTCTGATCGTTTTTCACGCAAAGCTTGATTCAGATCGATCATTTGTTGTCGGTAGCGTTCAGTATTAAAAGTTTCATTGTCATCCTCATCCAACAATGCTTGCAATTCGCTGTCTTAAAACTTTTCGGTGGCCTCCCACGTCCTTCGTTTCTCACGTAAAAATGGCCACGTTTGAATTTTTTAAACCACTCAAAGCACTGTGATTTACCAAGAGCATGCTCACCGTAAGCTTCGACCAGCATACGATGCGATTCTGCAGCAGTTTTCTTCAAATGGTAACAGAAAATTAATGCTGTCCGCAAATCGTAATTTCCAGGCACAAAATTGGACATGTTCAACGCTATAAAAAACTATGTTGGGGTATGAAACTTGTATTGTTGGGAGTTAAACATCAAATTCCGGGCAAATTCCGTTTTCATATTTACAGACCTGGTATATGTAGAGATTATTACCGGACGTTGGGTGTGCAGCATCGTCGTTCTCCAGTGTTGGGCCAGTTTTAGCCGGGACCGATATTTGGATGGGTGATCACAGTCGCGTGGCATGTTGCGCGCCGATTTCTAAGCGCAGGGCAGCTTTACCGAGCTTCCGATGGGAAACTCATGTTTTTCGGTGATGAATGTAATTGATGACGCAGCAGCATTTTCCATTCGGCTATCGCAGTGTGCAAATATCGCAAACGAATGGCTCACTCCCTACAAGCGCGTATGGATCATCCAAGCTTTTTTGTTTTATAGATTGAAATGCTTCCTGATTGCCACCTGCTCTTACGGCACTCTGTACAAATATCGTAGGGTCGTCAGCTCAACTGCTCGCCTACTCTATGTAATTCAAAGTCTGAAAGTCCTGCAAAAAATTCGGAGCAACTTTGCCTAATGAAAAAGTATAACTAATAAATAGCCATTCTTTTAGTTCTGTCCCCGACGTGGTGCATCTGCGCCGTGCAGGAAACGAATGCGTTATGGGTACACTTTAATCGGCGTGATTACATACCTGCTGCATCCATGTTCGTCCTCGTTTTTTACGTTCATTGCTTAAATTCTCGCAGCATTTTTTTATTGCGCACCATCTTTCGCAGACGCTGCGACGACGAATATTCGGAATTCATCCCGTATGCGGGGGTCGGTCCAGAGGATCTTTCATAAACAGAGTCCATAGGGCTTGAGGGTATCTTTGAAGGGAGGACGGCGAGGTGGGATGAATATATTTCCGGGCCAGAGAGGAAGTCCGAGCAAAGTGCATCTGGAGAGCAGCAGCTCTCTCTCTCTCTCTCTCTCTCTTGCTCTCCGCCTCAAAGCAGATGAAGCAGCGTTCAGCGGAAATACATGTATATAGCCACATAGGTATCAGAGAACATTGGGCGAAGCTTATAGAGTAGTATGGTTTTGAGGTGTTCAGGAAGTAAGAGGAGTCTGAGGTGACGGTGCTGTACTGAAACGTTTTGCCACAAGAGGCATCAAGGGGTGTTCCCCTAGTAGCGGAGTAGCATTAGCGAACACATACAGAAATCCGTACATAGGTCGGTATACGAAGTTCCCTTCCTCTTCTAAGGTATCCAGCACCGAAATGGACTTGCCATTATGACCAAACTAAAGCCGGCCATTCAGCCAGCCACAAGCTTATTAGTATGCAAGCGAGCTTGTTGCCTTAGGTGGCTTGTGAAAGCCCCGAGTCACTAGCCTGTGTGTCACATTCACGACGTGTTTCCACGTTGCCACTGTGCCGATGGAGACGACGAGAAGAATTGGCCGCGTGGAGCATTCCCTCATCTCCATCCCCAACAACGTACACCGGTCATATACACGTACGTAGGCACGCGTTCACTCCGTAAAGGCTCTCGTGAGTCGTGCCGTGCTGTGCTGTCACAGCATCCAGTTATGCTACTCCGGAGACCGTACAGAATTCCACCGAATATACACGAATTTAGCGGTCTATTCATACCTTGTGCTTGCTCTCTATTCATGTCTCTTTGTCAATCTTGCAAAGTGCTACCATTCCTGTACGATAGCCGGAGAAGTCTACACCAACCGGCGGACTGTCATCAATGGCACCGTGTTTGGTCCTTTCGCAGAACTGTGCGCAGGCTTGCTTCGTGGATTCGGCTGCCATGTAGAACCTTGAATTCTAACTTGTGAGAACTTTTGTTCGTTGCGATCGTCAATGAAGTTCTTCGCTACTCAAATTGCACCGGAATACGATCGTGACGATATGCTTAATGTTTTACAGTGGAAAGCAGCGTAAAATAAAATATGTCGGGTATCCGAAAGGTTGAAATTGTCGTTCTTCAACTGATCTCATCGAATATCAAGAGCTCCAATGAAGACAGGACGTGATACCGTGTCCCATCACTGCGCCACATCGAAGAAGCCGACACCCAGTGGTAGTAATCAGAGCAGCCAGCAATTGCGGGAGTCGCTCGTTAGGAAAAGTGCAGCGAAGATCATGGCCGTGGTGACGGGTCTGAGTCTTTTTTCCCTCCTTGAGCAACTTTAGAGCGGGATGTCTCGTCGACGTGAGTACCCTATATTGCATGATCCTTATCGCTGATGATGCCGCGAATGATGTACCGCGGTGAAGAGAGGATGCGCTGGCAATCAACGAGCTTTTCATATCAACCAGTTGAGCCCGGATAGAAGAGAAAGCTTAGGCTGAAAAGTGAAAAAGTGGCTTCGGGACGCATTGTAAAGTGGAAAACGGATTTCGCGATGGCTCCGGATAAGACGACCTCGTGTTGCCGGCGAAACGTCTCAATCTTCTCCATCTTCTTCTCTCGCGCAACGACCCTCGAGAGCTCGAGACTCAACTGCACTCGAGACACACGCGAACACGATGAAAAATATGAAGCACCCGCGAGTCCTGAGTGCATCGACGTCTATAAATATATCTGTTTGCATATGTAAAAGGGGTCGCACGAGTTGTGCATTGCACAGCCTCTTTCCAGCCGTGAATAAACTCCGAGCAGGTCTTGCTCTCCTACCTCTTTCGCGCACACATCAGCCCCGGGCGCTGGACATTTGCATGCAACGAGGAACATGCCTCGGCTGAGATTAACTTGAAAACTTGACTGGTTGCATGATACGCGTGGCACGGGGGCTCGCATTTATCCCCCACCCTACCGTATTCGCGTCACTTAATACAACACGTTCCTGGACTATAACTTTTGGGCTTCACTCTGCATAATATAATACGTATCATCACGTGGCGAATATTTGTATCAGTTTTGCCAGAACACATGAGGTTGACCGAGCACTGCCAAATGCAACGGAAATATGCATTCGTTTCTCAAAAAGTAACGCATCCACCTGACAAGTCAATTTTCGATCTAACATCCTACGAAAATGCACCCTGTTCTCATTCTCCAAGACTCCACGTTGTCTTCAAGGCATTGTCCAATGAATGATAGTTGCACATGATGTCATAATGCACAGAGTTTTGGGATTGACCGTGGTGTCTGTTGACGATGAAATTTAGGATGATTGTATAACGACGGAGAGATCGAGAATCCGCGTTCCAATATTGGTCCGGTCGTTCTAGCACAGCGGCGGAGAATCGGCGGTCTGGTCCGGAAATTGGCAAGTGCAATCCGAGATCCGTACGACAGACGGATACGTGGCCGTACACTGACGAGATGCACCGCCAGGATTATGGCTGGTTTCACAGCGTGTAAACCAATGTAATCCGTTGGGCGAAAGGGGCATTTCTGGTTATACATGTGTGATTCGTATACAGGAAGAGAGAGAAAGAGAGGGGGAGAGCGGGGGTGAGAAATTTGCATCGAGAAACTTGGGCGGGGGTTATATGAAAACCGCTGATTCAACATTAAAAGCGATCGTTAAGCCGATCTGAACGTTTTAACGAAATACAAGTACACTGCAAGCGGTACGAGAGGGTAATTCGGTTGAGGATTAAGTGCGGCGACCGTTGGATATCTCCGTGTACATCACTAATGATGGGATTGCGTCAGCGGTCACTGATTTTCTCTCGATGTATACGAGAGTCTGGATCACGTTAACGGCTCAGATTCACTTGCTTCATGGTTATCGGTATCTGTGAAGAACTCAATAACTGTAATAGTGGATTTCTTATATGTTTCCCCGAACTGATAATGTCAAAAGAAATCACTTGAATCAACGAAATTGTTAATTTACAGGTAGCCAATGAAGTATTGAGATGAATCATTAAAACATTTGACTAATTTTTATGTGGAAATCAATATTCCGCAAAATAACCTAAACCATTTGTTCAATTTAATCCAAGTTAGCCTAAGTGCTTTCCTTTCAATGTAGCCTCGGTTAGAAGAAGAAAAAAATGTATTTGGCCCAGAACATTGATCCGATCCGTCTGCACTTGGTATTCCTAATTATCCTTCGAATGATTGCAGAGAAGTTTGTTCAGACTCGGTATTGTGGCAAGTTGAGTGAATGTAGTCTTCGGGATAATTTGCATAGAAAATTAGGGTGAGGTACGAGGCGGGTCGGCGATGCGCGAGGAGTGAACGAGAGAGCGGAATGGAAGTTTTAAGATGCTAGGATTATGGCAAATCACCGTACTTTGAAGTATACTACTGAGGTAGAGTCGCGGTTTTATGGAGCGGGGCGGGCGGACCCGTGGGTTGTGTAGTTATAAAATACAGCTGGCGGTTACGCAATGGGTATGGGAGAGTCGGCGCCAGCTGGGACTCGGCAGCACACGATTCGAACGAGCCTTTCCCAGCGACTAATAAGGTACACCAACTTGCATATATATATATATACGTCACGCGGGGGGGAATCCTGTGATATCGGTGCGGCATATCTCGTTACGACTTCATTCAGAAATGTCAATCGATATTTCGAACGTTCTCCCTTCTCTCGCCAAACGACCGGAGCACAATAATCAATTACCCGCTCTGCAGCGTATACACAAAACGTCCCGTGGATTCCATTCGACGAAGAGTTTAATTATTCGCGGCATTTCCGGACAACTCCATAACTCACAGCATCCCCCCCCCCCCCTTTCATCTCCATCCCTCTTCGACCCGTGTCACGTAATTCCAAAGCCTCTCGGAAATGTTTTTCTAAACGCTCGACAGGAAATATCCGTTACTTTTCTTTCGATACGTCTTGTCTTGGATTTATTATTTAGTTATTTGTTTGCTTTAGCGATTTGTTTGCTTTTTCTCTTTTCACTCGTTTATTGATGTGATTTTTTCTATAACTTGGATACGATTAATTGATTTCATTTTCATGGCGAACTTCGGTCGAAATTGGCCTTTCGATTACTGTCTAGGTGACTTTAAACAGTTTGAGATGGGTTGATGTTTTTATTGTCCGACGTAATGTCAGGCATCTCCTATAATTCCTACTGTCTTCGAAAGATTTACCAAATCTGTAAGCCGTTCGGGTTTGTTTGGGTTATTGGTCCAACGTTACGTCAGCCACTTTTCATTAGATCGTTCAAATCTTACGTCGTTTGGGTTTGTTTGGATTATCTGTTCAGCGTTACGTCAGCTACTTTTCATTAGATCATTCAAATCGGTAGGTCTTTTGGGTTTGTTTGAGTTATTGATTCAGCATTATGTCTGTTCGTGTGAGAGGAAGTGAGATTTCAAAAAATCTTTTGCTGGTAAGCAAGCTTGTTCCATAGGTGAGCACGGTCGTGTAGCAGGGCTCGGTTGCCGGGGCATATTGCAAATCGCCGTGTTGCACGGTGCTTCGGGTTTTTTTTATTGCTAAACACCTAAAACCACGCAATATCGGTCGGTACCAGTTGGATAGCCAGACTTCCGCGGTATATAGTGCATGTGGTAGGAAGCGGGAAAGCGATAGGGCCGAAAGGGTTGATGGTGAGAGGGTGGTCGCTATTGACGAAGGCTCGCAATGAAACGTGTCTGTAACGCCCGCTGCGTTACACCTTCGTGCTTTTCCACTAAGCTGAGCTTTGGCCAGGCTCGCGGCTCCAGTTGTAAATGCAAAAACCACAGCGCGGTTTCACTTGCGATAGCACTTTACTAATAATCTAGTCATTTATTCCGATCGTGAGGAAAAAGGACATTCGATGAATAAAAGTATCAAGGTCGTGTCAATGACGAAAACTCAGTGATATATTTCTGTCTGTATCAGTGAATGTTTTCCATGCTTTCCCTGTGCCCTCGTACAAATGCGATATGCATTTAGGAAACAGTTGATGTGGCCAACACTGAGGGATCCTAAGGAACTGAGAATATTGAACAAACAAGTGTTTGAGGCTTGACGAGACGTTTTATGAAGATCCTTCGATTCATATTTTCAAAATCCGCGTCGATAATGTGGAGGATCAACGCGTTAATTTGTTTTTTCAAATTAAATACAAAATATAGGGCTTTAGATAATGTATGTGACTATTTGCACTTGAATTACATAATAATACGTAAAACATATTGATTCTGGTAAAAAAAGTAAAGTTCACGTACTGCCACAAAACACGAACGGCAACTTTAGACTGGGGTAAATATCCACCCCGGACGCTCTTAAAAACCGTTTTGCCTGATAACCAGCGAGCAACTGATACCAATGATGGCTTGGCCTCATAGCCAGGCAGTGCAACTGAATTGTGATCACGGTCCCCAGTTGACAATGTCGATTTATAGCTTAGCGCACTTTAAATTGCCGTACAGGGGTGGTTTTCTACCCCGTAGGTAGATGATTTCTAGGGCTGAAAATCACTTATTTACAGGAATTGTGTACTACAAATAAAAATAGTTCATTCTCTCAGTTTGTCTCTGATAAAAGTTATTCTCGTTACTGTAAAATCGACATATTTAGATGAATTTCCGGACTCTGATGGTAAATGGATTTTCAGTGAAATTGATGCCCGATAGAAATAACAAATTCGACCTTCTGTTTCCATCCGCGCGCATATATCGTGTAGGTTGTACGGGACCTTCCTAGCGGTGGGTAAATAGGCATGGTCGTACTTCTACTCCTTGTGAATATGCATGTACATATGACCGTACACATACAGTCGCGTATACATGTTGTTGGTAGAAATTTAAGACTCCATAAATGCCATAGTGTCGGGGTGTTCAGGAACCGCCCACACGGGCCGTGGAAGAAGCGTCCGCTGCTCTGCTTCTGCTGCTGCTGCAACAGGTCGTAAATTCGCCGGTAAGAATCCACGAGAACTCGTTAAACTATTACCCATACCCACTAAATTCATATGCACGGTAACTGGGGGCCCAAGTACTAGGAGGGACGTTCACTTTCTTAAGTTGAAATTCCATTATTACGTTGTGCAGAACATTATCAGACAGTCACCGCTCTACCATCTCTTTCATAAGTAAAACGTAAACCGCTTCCTCGGTTATTAATACAAATGTACAGATGGTCCCGTTTGTTCTTCACTCGTCCCTTCGTGCAGTGGAGTAAGTTTTGTCGGAATAAGGCTTACTATTACTCTAACGATGAATTAGTTATTTCCCCTTTCTTATTGTAAGAGAGTTTTAGATTTCTGACATTTCATTCAATTAAGACGTTACATTTGCATAGAAAAAAACATTTAAAAAAAAGTAAAAAAACAAAAACGTTTCTTCAAAATGATGCCATTTTGCGAAGAAAAAAATATATTTTTTAATAATAATTTTTGTTGTATACGTCAACATATGTAGAATAAACCCCCAAATCTCATGTTAATTGCTTTTTAAGCATTCAAAAAGAAAATCCTAAAAAAGTGTCTTTTTCGGTGAGCCGCATAGATGTGACGCCTAACTGAGCTTGGTTTTGATCTCCCCTGCAAGATCTGTGCTTCTTATTTGTTGCATTTTACGCACTTTTTTATGACATTCAAACAAAATGCTTATAGCAATAATCTTGTATTAATATTTGACGTTAGGGTTTCTATCAAGAGTGTCTGGTGGATCGAAATTCCGACTGGATACCGATCCAATGTCAGACCGGATCCCAATTGAAAGAATTGGATCGTGGTACTGATCAGCAACGTTATCTCGTAATAGTTCCCAATAATGTTTTATGAATAATCTCTGGATCGATTGATTGATCGATTGATCTCTGGACTCTGTTTCGCTAGTCGGACCAGAAATATGGATCCCCATCGAATATCCATGCGGATCCCTGACAAAGCTACTGGACGGGATTTGTTGCACTTGGTAAAAGCGAGGAGGCGTGGGTTGGATGGACATTTCGAATTAATTCGTGCCATGAAGAGTGCCGGGGTGTACGATGCATAGTCTATCCCCATGCGGTAGATTCACGATGCAAATAGCTGCACGTAGATACATACATGTATAGGAATGTACATATATTTGTTGCGTATAAGAGATGTACATACGGTACAATGGTCGTAAAGTTCCACAAAGTGGTCTATCTGTCTGGAAATAATGTTCTTCTCTAGTCATATGACGAATCGCGTACACGCCCAAGTCCCCGACACCGCGCTGGCGCCCTCTCGTACATTAGTTCAAATTTCATTCTCACGGGAAATAAATCGCGAGTGACGAGGGAGCCGGTCGCAGCGTTCCTCCCAAGTTGCCATCGCTTTTCCATTGAGAGGAATAACCGGAGAGTTATGAAACTCGGAGAAGCGGAAAACGAGGCTGGGCAAAGGTGGACGATGCGCACGAGATAACGGGAGATTAATCGTGCGAGAATGACTTTTGCCATCATCCTACTTTTCTGGTGGAGTGTGTCCGACGAGAGAACAGATCGTGGAACGTTTCTCAGCTGCGTTTGAGTTTTCCATCGGAATACTCGAGTATGTCCCACTTTGTGCTTTCCTACTCCAACTGATTGTCAGCCAATTGGGTTAATGTGGCGGCGGTTTTTTTTCGCTCTGTCTGTGGAAGCTTTTCGGCTAATTTGAAAATTGTCAATGGAAAGAAAGGTGATCAAGCAGTTTAATTAAACCTTCTCGAGAAGATTCTATCGAATGCTTAACGATGTATGAGAGGCATGCAGAAATAATACCGTGGTGATAATAATTGGATACATTGTTAATTCGTTTGTTCTAAGTCAGTAGACGAAAGCCGGCATCGAGTTAAAAACATTATTTCCCCAATAAAAAGTAGTTGACGAATACAGGTGATAAGAAAATGAAAAAAAAACTCTTTTAACCGCAATTTTTAGCCTTTATTTATATATTGTGTCACTCACGATTGATTCTACTTTACACCCAAAACGTATATTTAAGATCCAAAATTCCGGCTACGTTTGCCAGCTATTGTATCTACCATACATCCTTAAATTGTTTCCCATTTGATCCTTATATAATGAGCGTTTTTGTGGCTCTACATGGCGAATGACTGATCAGAAATACTTTTGATTCGTTCGATTTGACAAGAATCGAGGCATCGTCATTCGACAATTAAAATTGTTACTTTTCTTGTGATATAAAAGATGCATTAGCACGGTCAGTCGACTGTTCAACTATCCGGGCACTCTCGACAAGAGGAGTACACACGGCGAGAGAGCTTTCGTATGAACGACGAGTGGATTTATAAACTGCCCCGCGTGCACGCCATAAGCGCATACCAGAGTTGTATATAGATCGATGGAAGGGAAGAGAGCCGCGGGACAGAGGATCTGCTCCGTCGACCGCAACCGAAACGGCAGGGCCTGAACGCGCCCATTGAGTGTATGGACCAGAAGAGAGTTCAGTTGCCAACCGGTAATGGGATTCCTCTGTTTCCCGCAACAATGACACGCTCCGTCGTGGTATGAATTACGCATAATATGCCGATAGTGCGGTGAAAGGCAGGGAGTCAGAGAGAGAGAGAGAGAGAGAGAGGGAGAGAGAGAGAGAGAGAGAGAGAGAGAGAAAGGGAGAAGGTGAGAAAAAGAGAGCGAGCAAAAACGATCTACTGCCAAAACCATCCCCCTATGCCTCCGCATCAAACACGAGAGTGTGAATGAACAAGCGAATTAGTGATAAGAGACAAAGGCACCTGACACCTCTCCACCAACAGTACCATTGTCGCATCTGGAAATTAAGGTGTGAGGCCACTCTAATTTTGGAAAATGTAACAATTTTTTTTTGCTTAAAAAGTGCCTAAGCATCTTAGAAATGATTCACCAAAGTTGTATGGGTCAAAGCTCTAAGTACCCCAAACAGTTATAATTTGTGGCAGGAGGCGGGCGCGCAGGGCATCGAGCTTTTCGAAAAATCGCTGCCTGAAGCTGCAAAAGAGGCATGGATTAGCTTCATAGCGCTCAGAAAGAAAACAGAGAAGCGGGACATCAATATGGTAGGTCAGTTGTATAGTGCCAGCATCGCAGATTAGAGGTATATAAGAATTTTTTAGGATTTTATAATACTGAATACTGCTTTGGGCGCTGCACGGAAACGGGTTTTTCTCGAAAGCACGTTTTTTGAACTGTACTGAAACAACTCGAACGAAACTTCACCAATCGATTTGGAAAATTTAACTGTACATTCAAAACTAGATTATCTACAGAAGTCCGTAGGATTTTTTCGTTATATTGCATAGTTTTTTTAGTTATAAATAATTATCCAATGACTTTTTCCTTTATAATCTTTTCCTTTATAATCTTATAAGTTTATAATCTTTTTTTTTAACATACACCATTTTGGCAAAAAATCAATATATCGAAAAAATCCTACATAGTTCTGTGGCTGTTCTTATATATAATATAAAAAAACAGTTTTTTTCTAGGTAAAAAAATGGCATAAGGTACGTTTCCGCCCGTGGACCCTTCCAAAAAAGGCGTCAATGGAGAAATTCTGTGCAGCTGCCACATTGTTATTAATCACTACGAAAGAATTATTTTGTAGCGTTCATTAGTAATATAATAAAGACCTGTTCACGCAATTTCGATTAATTTTATAATTGCTCGAAAATTCCCAGAACATGCCTATTTTTTTTTGCTCCAGAGTGGATTTTAGAACCTCACAAGCGAAAACTTGTTTTTTGATTCGACGAGAAACATTGCTCACCTGGGTTACGTTTTCGCATACGTATCCCTTCAGAAGGCGTTTGGTAAGCTCACCACAGAAGATGATCTGGTTCCAGGTACGATTATTGTGAGTAAGCTAACGTAATTATTCTGAGTTAAGAAGTCAATAGGGAATAGACGGAAGTAGATCCAAGGGGGTTGTAAAAATGAAGGCTCCGGAAGGTCGAGGTGCGGTGCGCTGAGTCATAAATCGAGGTCGCACTGGGCGACGCTATCCGCGTAACGGGACCCCCGAAACGCCACGTCGCCGTTCATATCTGTCTACGTAAGAAGGAGGGGAGTCACCGCCAATGGGGCGAAACATTTTACCGACTTCGCAAAGCTGTATCATATCTATACGCTCGTTGTATAAAGATTTTCCTCGTTTATTGCGGTAATCACGTGAGTGGATTTTGTGATATCTCAGAGCGAGGCAAGAGTTTCACCAAGGCAGATTCGTTGCTGAAAAGTTCGCCGAGCGCTCCTCTCTTCGAAACCCTCGAGCAGAATTTCTCACCTTTGAGTTCCTTGGATGGCGAAGAATGGAAATTTATAATAAACATTTAACGAGTGTATTTGTATGAAGATAGGCATTTTTCAGAGCGAGAACTTTTCCTTCCTCGAGATCGCGAAGAAAAGATGATCGACAAAGAATGATACCAAACTGTTTGCACATATTCCTAAAATTGAACTAAAATTGAATTGAATTGAAATTGGACTAAAATTGAATCTTTCGAATGCGATAGGAGAGTTCTGCTTAAGATGGCATACTCTTTCTTTTACGATAAATATTTTAATAAATAACTTCGTTTGAATTCAAAGGCCGACGTATATTCATAAAGCTTTATTATTATTTATAATGAAATAGAATCATTTTCAGAACATAATTTAATTCAAGAAAAAATTGAAAAATAATCAATCGATCAATCTCTCTTTCTCTCTTTCTTTCTCTCCGTCTCTTTTTCTGTGTGGCTTCGAATTTCGGTTTACGCTCATTTTTCCGCTCCTCCTATTTCTGTCTTTCTCTGCCCCTTCAGTTTTCTCCCACGTTATTACAGGTCACCCTTCAATTACGATCGGAATTTCTCGCAGTACAGCAAACGCAGGGAATTTCATCCGAAAATAATGAAACATTAATGCAACGCTCCATTGTTGCCATAGTCACACCACTCGAAACTCATTCACGGGGTAAAGCCAAAAAATGCGCGCTTGCCAATTAAGCGAGCTACGAAATTGAAGGAGATGAAAAATTACAAAAGAATGCGAAAGAAGCAGCATGCCGGGAGAGGGAAGCACCGAGACTCAAAGGATCGTCAATTTTCGAGATTGCAACGCTCGCGCTCTTTCTTCTTCCCTTAGGTATTCAAATTTAAAGACTTCGGGCGCATAAAGAATTTTCATGGGAACGCGTAGGGTGCAACGCGTAAAATAATCAATTCTCTCTTCTTTTTCCCACCACTTTATCACAATTTTTTTTCTCTCGCACTGTCGTGTCCTTGTCTCTCCCTCTTTCTCTCGTACGGATATGCCACGAAGAATGCGGGGGAAAGGAGCAAGAAGAAAGGGATAAAACGCGGAATCGAAAGAGACGCGTCATTAATAATCAGAATTATCTGAAATCTTGTCGGATTACGTTTGATGTCGTTCTATATATTTCCGCCACACTTTCAACGCTCTTCCGTTGATGAATTGAGTTCATAGTGCTAGGAGTCTTATCGGATCACATCTACTTTGTTCAGAGTTCATTCGCAGTGGCCAATTGTCCAGTGCAATATCCAGTTGGACTTCCATACATGCACCCCTGTCCCAATCAGAATAACATCAAGAATTATACCCCATGGCCACAAAAATATGCTGTCGTCAACTCTTCCTACAGCAGCGATGTATTCCCTCCGAAAGATAATCAAGAGCAACAACGCGAAGTTCCATGAAAATTAAACGGAGACGTAAAAATGTCACCTGTATATCATTTCGAACATAGGCAACAAATCGTCCGCCACTACATTTTTTTGGTAATATGCAGAAAAAATCATACCATTCTCTGTAAAAAGAGGAAAAAAAAACAAATATACAAAAAATGGAGAGATGATGCATGGACGAATCAATCCATGCACCCGAAGGGCCTAGGAAAAACGAATAAAATGTGTAACACGGCATCGCGCACATAGAGAGATTCACAGCGGCATTTGTACATACCCGTTACAGCGCATATGTTCCTACGTCTATGCGTATACGTGATTGAAATTTCAATACAGCGCTCAAAATTCTCGATTAGAGATACTCTGAATTCTCATAGTTGAATTTACGAATTTACGGCAACCACATCCATCGTGCTGTTCCTCTTTTTTTTTCAAATTTTCCTCCCCTTTCCAATCAGTTTGTGAAACGAGAGAGTATCGAGACGAGATACATCGAGCGAAATTGAATAAACATTGATGCGCGTGCGTTGCGTAAAAAGAGAGAGAGAGCGAAAGAGTTTGGAGGAAAATAAGATTGAACAGACAATACGCATATAAGGAATGGTAATTTTGAAGACATTCGACGGTGAGAACGGTCGTTAAAATACTCGATTTTCCCCATACTTAAAATCTAGTAAATGTCCTAAAAAACTAGATGAATATCAAATAATCAAAGCTTCGTTAAAAAAAAATGTTGTTTCCCAAAGCAACTGAATGTACTGATAGACAACATTTCCTAGATGTGGTTTAAAATGTCCTTTCCCTATATATATGTGCATGTGTTTTGGATTTATATGAGATTTAGTGTACATTCTTGGGAGTTATATCAATCGAAAGCAATGACCAATTCAGGAGAAAGTACGAGGCGAATTCTCAAAGGACCGCCTGCAATCGATTTGGGAATGATCTCTTCTACGTTGCTTGATCGGGTTTGATATTTATATATCGAAAAAACGGGACAAAGTGTGTAATACATATGTACAAAAGTGTATGGGAAAGCTCAGTCGTTTGTCATGGCAGAGCCTCGGGCGTTTGAGAAGAAAAACGAAAGAAGGTGAAAGAGAGAGAGAGAGAGAGAGAGAGAGAGAGAGAGGGAGAGAGAGAGGGAGAGAGAGAAGGTATCCCTGCAGACTCAATCAAAGTCGGTCCTGATCCGAAAAAGGGAGCGCGAGAGAAAAGATGATCTTCTCGAGAGTCGAGATTTCCGAAGATCGAGCAACCTACGCAAAGTCACTCTCGTTCGATGTTTATTCATTTGTTTATTACCTTCTGTGTAAATATATCGCTCAAAGACGCAGTCGTATACGAGGTACTTTTTTTTTGTAGGTTGCAGCATCCAGCGATGACGGATACGATCCGTAATTTCGTACTTCCTCGAACGCGCATTTTCTCAATACGATTTTCGATAGAAAAAAAGGAAAATAAATAAATAAAAGTAGTACGTAGGTTGGTGCAGGAGTCTCTTGTCGTTTGGTCTATAGAGAGGAATATCCGGGTAGGAAACTGGCTGTTGACTCCCTTTGAAGCGAGTCGCTTCCGTATAACATCGAATTCGTGTATTCCATATACACGCAGACGATAAAACCCCTTGGGTTTTATCGATTGTGGCGTACGGTGCCTGTGCTCAAACGGGAGACGACTAATATATCTCGGTGGCCTCGTAGGCTTGCTCTGTTCAGTATTGAGCATATATATTTGCGCGTGTGTGGCTGTGTGGCGAAGGGTTATTTTCAACTCGTCGTTTCAATGTAATGTTGACTATCAGCAGATCTGGCTTTCGGAGACTCTCGATCAATTATTTTTTTTTACTACGAATCGTTGATTTTCAGGCTAGGACGGTTTTTTGAACGACTTATATATGAATATGCTCATATATTATAAATACGCCCATACTTATCGAAAGGTAGTTTTGACGACATTGGCTTCGACCCAATGGCGACAAAACTACCTTTCGCCAAATCCACCAGAGTCGATTATATATATATGGTGAAAAGTGATACACATGGCACAAAGCATATACACATGGCTCGCAATAAGTAGAGTATCTAGTTCGCTGTCATATGAGGGGACTGCGGAGTGAGTATCGGCCAGACGAGCTAACCGATGCATCATCCGGCATTAAGATCGATTGCTGAAGGCTAGCGGCTCGTTAACGCAAACACTTTTGGGAATTCCTTTTCCCTCGTATATTGTGTACATCTACCTACACATAACTTTATCTTATATATTATATATCTCATATACCTTCTATATACGTAAGAGGTGGATATACCTTTGATACACAAGCCGGCCCTTTCTCAACTGTACACACATTTTTTTTTCACCGCTATACACACTTTCATCGCACGCTCTATGAAGTTTTTCATACGGGGATCGATACATTCACGTGTACGGATATACGCGCATATGTCGGGTGAAAAATGAGCAGGGGCTTGTTACACCGCTCTCACACTACCGAAGTCCTCCGACCGAGCAAACATTATCCTTTCTGCCAAAGCCAAATACCAATTACAAACGAACAACTTTTCGACGCGGCCTTCGTTGCAACGATATATTAAAGACATCGATTCGTTTCGCTGATGGACGATCATTATGGACTGTATGGAGGAATGGAAAGAGTTGCGGTATGGCAGCTGGTAAGGAAAGTTCTACATAGTGATGGAAGTCGAGCGTGCAAGGCTTCGAGGGTCTCTTGAGAATGATGAGGGATCGATGGAGTTGTGTGCGTACTTTGGTAGACATCGTATTGAGGAATATCTAGAGAGCTTGGTTGAAGAGAGAGAGAGAGAGAGAGAGATAGAGAGAGAGAGCGAAATCGTAATTGTGAATAATATTTCCGAGTAACTGACAAAAAAATGACACCTAGAAACTAAAGAGTGTCTCAAAATAGCCTGACATTTAAGTTTATTAATAAAACATATTATTTATTTGAAACGAACGAATATTTTAATTTTAATATGAGATACAAACATGGAGTTTATGAGTGGAACACAATATCCGATAAATGGCCGCCTGGTCCCTGTTTGCAAACGTTCACTCTTTTGACGAAATTTCCAATAACATTTTGGCATAATTGCGGACTAATTTCATTAATGGTGCGTCCAATTGCTTCCTTGAGCTCCGTAATGGTCTGTGGCTCATTGGCATACACTTTTCTTTTCAGAAAAGCCCAAACAACGAAGTCCATTGACGTCAAATCGCACGATCTTGATGGCCAATTTACATCGCCGCGGCGCGAGATATCACGATCATGAAACGTCGTCAGCAAAAATTGCATTGTTTCCAAGTGAATTTTCACAATTTCTATGCGTTGCTCCATGACTAAAAATCAATACTCCCTGATGCCAGTTGTCAAAGCTTAGTACTCTATGTTCGCCACAAAAAATGGCGCGCAACTTAAAATTTCAGGTCATTTTGAGACACCCTTTATGATTATTGTGTTCATCAAATAATACCAAATAATAATAATAATAATGTACCACTAATTTCAATAAAATAATACTAATTTCAATAATATGATGTTAATTTAAATAAAATGATACTAGTTTCAGTAAAATAAAATAATTCAATAAAATAATATTAATTTCAATAAAACAACAATCCTAATACACATGAAATCCGGATTTTCAGACTAGCACCCTTCGTAACTTATTCATATGTTGATCAGCTTTCTTCTCTACCTCGTCAAATCTTCCTCTGCGCGGTACTGTAGCGCAACTGATACAGCTGACGTAGAGAGTTATAGTTGATTGATGCTTACTTGAAACTTCCCCTAATATGCATATCGTTCTAAAGTGATTGCATCGCCCGACTGTTGCACCTCCTGCACTTGAGATAAGTGCTTTCTATACACTAACAATGTGTGCCCAAGATCCGGAGAAGTCGGATTTCATACTTCTTTTCGGAGCAATACAAATTATACATACGGATACATACGCGTATGCTTATGTGTGCATACACATACGCCGCCATAAGATGAGACTATAGGGCGGAACAGTCAAGTTCAATGATAAACAACGAATGGCTCTCTAACTTTGGCACTACGGCGATGGTGGAAAATCTTGACGGATCGGAGTCGAGAGCTATCTGGGGGAATGAGAGTACCTCTCGTTCGCTTCTCCTTCCCTCGTTTTGTCTTTCCGAGTATATACATGTATATACGGGATACGAAATGCGTTAATGTTTTATTATAGTTGCTACTTCGTGAATAGCGGAGCGTCGAGAGAAAACGCGAATACAGCTTGGGCTATCTCTCTTCCATTCCGCCCCCCCCGCCTCTCTTTCTCTCGTCGAACACAAGTAACACGTACATATTATCGGTGGAGTGTTGGAACGGAAGATGTATTGTTCCGGTTGCCGAGCGGAGCTAATGGAGGCACGAGCTGTCGGTGCGAGTTATGTCTTTCGAGGACTGCATTATACACTTCCATTATATACTTTTTCCAGATATTTTCTTTTCTCCCGTTATAATCACAGCCAGAGATCCGCAGGATGTATCCCATCGTCCGTGCTTTTCGTGCTACTAAAAACATGGTTGCTGCATAATAACGCGTAACTCTCGGAGGAATTTAGCGCCCGATTCGTTTCCAAGTCGTTGCTCCGATCCTTTCGAAAGTTCGAGCAACTTCGGAAGTAGCCTCAAGAACTTTGATTTTTTAAAGTGAAACTTTTTTGGCCCTTTTTCCACTCGGTTACATATGTCGAGTGACATGCGTCACGTCCAATCGAAGTTCGGTTACGCATGTCGAATCTTTCACCTTCAATGACTGCTGCTCGCACGCTACGTATGGTCGGTACATTTCGGTCTCAGCAGCGTGAATCTTCTGATTTACACAAAATTATTCACAATTACTAATTATTATTTTCGGCGATTTTAATGTTGATTTTCAAAAAGAAGATTCTGTTGAACTAATTAATTACTTATATGACGTATTTGGTCTTATGATGGCGAGCGATAAATCTATACCGACCATATACCGATTCATATACCGATATATTGAAAAAAAAGAATTTAAATCCTTATTCACTTATTTCAGTTATCTCAAATTATTGATTTCATTTATAGACTGCACAACTTAAAATAAGGACGAAATTAAGAATGAAATCGAAGGACGTAATCACCCTGTATTATAAATAATAATATCTTATGTATCTTAGCTAATGTGTTTTTGTATTATCATTATAATTATTAAAATTAAAGAATTAATAAAATATTTGTACCTACATTTACTTCCTTCCTTGTAGACTATTAATAATATATCGAGTGGACTTCAAATGCAAAATGTTTACCAAAAAAGCAATTTTAATTAACTAAATATGTTTCATTCTGTTCAATGACTTTCTGTCACCTCTCCATCAGCTTCATTATCCCTCTTTCATAGGGGTCCTAAGATCTTTGGGAAAAAATAATTATTCCAATTGTTTTTTGAGGATGTCCACGGAACTGCACTGATTTTATTATTCAAACTGTTCTGTAGAGCCCAAAACAAGTGATAGTCTGAAGGTGCGAGGTTCGGACTATACGATGGGTGCACAAAAACATCCTACCCAAGACGCAATAAATTTTGCCGGCTTCATCAACAAAACGTACGGTCCAGCGTTGGCCTGGTGGAAAACTACACCTTTCTGTTGGCCAATTCTCACTTAAATTTTGCCAGTTGTGAGCACTACTTGGTCGAATCAATAGTTATGTTGGGTGGCAGCAGCTCATAATAGAAAACGAAATATCGCAAACCACTTTCGACATCTGTCGGAATTTCGCTACAGAATTCTACATAGACCCAATACTCTCGTTTTCGGATAAAATCGTTTAAGGTCATGTCAAAGAAGTTTCATTTGCACCGTTGTTTCGTGAAACTGCACTCAAGTTTTTTGAATCAGCAAACGATAAGTCTTGGAAATTCGCATTACGAGGTGTTTTCTTCCCCTGCAACGAAAACAAAAAAACGCGTCGATCACTCGTCAGGACAAGACGGCTATCTAGAGTAACGTGCCTTCGCCCTACGAGGTCCCCCATATATTCTCTCGGTATACGATGATACGAGCCTCTGTCCAAGTTTCACGATAGCGATGTGGTCGTTACGAACACGTCACACGGGGATAATGCGACAACCATGTAGTAAATGCTACGAACCGAATTGCGACCGCATTGCTGCGGTTCCGACTAGCGCGTACGTTCTCTCGTAGTCGTCGTCGTCGTCGTCGTCGTCGTCATTGAGGTATACACCGGACTTTCCGAATGCTGTATATGGAGGAGTGCACGCCAGATGCTGCGATATAGAATCACCGATGGCAACGAACGTCGGACCATTAATGTTGCTCGGGAATGGTTGCCCCGGTTGGGTCAGTGTGACCAGCCCTTCAAAGTCCACTCCTTGTTGCGTACCTGTACCTCTGGGACGCGAAACGATTGATCCGTATTCCAGTCGTCGAACGAGTCGATTCGCGTAACGCAAATGGACATCCTGCACCCATCACAGAGGCGAAATGAAGCCTCATTGGCTGGGGAAAAAAAACGTAATAGCGATTGAAGAATCCGATGGAGGAATTTAAAAAATCGATTGACGAGAGCAAAATCGATCGGTATGGACATGGCTGTATTCGTTCGTTGCAAAGTATCGTCTCTTGGTAGCGGCTCGTAAGAGGAAAGTCATCACCAGGGAATTATGGGAAGAGATCCTGCTCGTAGCCACCGCGGTTAATTACATTTCCGCCAGGGAGCGCACGGATCAGAGGATAAAAAAGGGGGAGATGCGCGCGACATTAAGGGATTGTCGAGGGTAGCGGTATGCAACGGAAGAGTGAGAGAGATGGAGCGGAGAAATAGACACTGTTTCGACTTTGTAAAACGAGAAGGGTAGCCGGAAAAAGGGTCTCTTTTTACCCGACGATTTGCGAGGAAATTACGATTTTATTTAATGAACTTTATCCCAGGCAGGGGTGAAATTTAACGCGGTGATATTGTACACTTCTCTGCTGTACGGAAAAAAAAATTTTCTTCGCGTGTCTGCAGCTATTCCTATCTGAACCCGCTGCTCTTCCTTGTCTTTCTTGCCTTCCAAATATACTTTCGCGCTCGTTATTGATTGGAACTTGGTA
This sequence comes from Ophion ventricosus, assembly GCA_963932345.1. Classification (NCBI taxonomy): domain Eukaryota; kingdom Metazoa; phylum Arthropoda; class Insecta; order Hymenoptera; family Ichneumonidae; genus Ophion; species Ophion ventricosus. Next base: position 30,671,302 of record OZ010717.1, on the reverse strand, counting down.
CGAGCGCTGCGGGAGGGAATTACAAAAAATGAACGCGTATATTTTTAGATGTTCAACACATACGCGGGGTGCGGCTTACGACGAGTACACGTATATTACAATAAATAATTGCAAACTGGAGAAGGATTTTCTGCGTAATTGGCAGCGAGCTATTATTTTCCTGCGTGAAGGAGAAAAAAAATAGATACGTGAGGGCCTCAATGGGGTTTAGTTGGAAGAGGGAGGGTATTCCACGAGAGGATTTTGCCCGCACCGAACCTTGGACTTCTCTACCCTGTCGATCCGATTTACCATGCGGTGCGGTGGAATCGACGGTAATCCGACGTTTCACCATGCATTTTCCACGCTTTTGATGTAGTAGCCGATAATCAATGAGAGAACAAAGCGCGATGTTACGATGGAAACTCACGAATACGAGTATATATTGCAGATGTCCGCGATGTGATTTTTTTTCCAGAGTACGCGAAATGCGGCCCCGGATTATAACGAGACGATATAAAAATTTAGAGCCTTCTTCCTTTCATACGCTGAACGAGCGGAATATAATCGATGAATGCCGGGATATTCATTCAATTCCATTTTTTGTTCAACCTCTACTGATGAGAGTTTAATGAAAATAGTATTTGTTTATTTCTTAGAACAGTTTTTTGAGGTTATTGTTAAAATTAATGAATCCCTTCCTGTCCGAGTAGAAAATGTTCTAGCCCGGCTGTGCTAGTAACTGGCTCGCCCAATTGAGCTCATACGAGTTACAAACGAGTTTAAATACGAACTGACTAATGATTGCCTCGCTATGAGCTAGTGCCTCTCTATGAACTTTACCCCACACTTGTTAACGAGATTTTTTCTTTGTGATATAAATATATTTTTTAATTTCTTTTATTTTGACATTTATTATTCGTTCTCAAGGATCTAACAAAAGCTTGCTGCACGATAGGACTGATTGAAATGTGATAAATTGTCATTTGTTTTATTGCCTCATCGAAATACTGATTGAAGAGAGTATTTCGGATGCCAATTATATCGTCGGGTTGTTCAGCTCTCCGCCACGAGAGTCATCAATTATCGCAGAGCCCTCGTGAAAATTTCATTGATTTATTGTTACGAGCTCCGTCATCGAGGCAGCAATGCGAAAAGCTTTCTGACTTTAATTAACGATTAGCGAATCGAAATAGGATATTTCTATGGTGAAGTTTAGCCAAACCATTATTTTTTGCGCAACGAAAATATAATTAATATTTGAATTTGCTTCGACGGGAAATGAAAAGCGTGTAAACTCATCATCGACCGATGATTTTCGACATTATTCATTGCCGTCACGTCGGCCCCGTAAAGTTCGCACACACAGCTGTGAACATCGATATTATTCAAGTTTTATTGTTAACGACAACTTTTAGTGAAAATTCAGAATATTCGAGAAAACATTCTATGAGATAATTAATCTATGAGATAATAATTTTTTTATTCCGAGAGGTAAAATCGTCGAAGAATTGACGAAGGGCTTTTGATGTGCAGATCAGTATCCCGCTAGCTTAGCAAAACCGTGGCCAATTTTACATAAGTTTTCTTCTCACTTTTCACCCTTGAACGGGGGTATTTTCCATTACTACACCACGCGCCCTTATTTTGCTTCGTTCATGGTAATGAGCGCAAACACTTTAATGACCAACCCTTATGCTCAGGGACGTTCTAACGAAGTAAACCGCGTAAACGAGGCACCCCAGAATCGAAGCAGAAGAATACATTTGCCTACGAGGGTCATCCTCATAATAGCCAATGCCCCCGTACTCAACAGTACGCAAGGCCCAGTGGCCTCAAAATCACCATTGGAAGAACCTAAGCACATTTAAATAAAAAATAATAATAAAATTAAAGGACAGTCGCGTCAGCAAAATTTGCTGATAGTTAACATAACATTGATATACAAAAAATAGAAGACAACAAAATATAATTTTCCTATGCATAGCTCAGCAGCAATGAAAATAATTCGAAATAAGCAAAGAGCAAAAAAATTGTAATGAATTATTCGCAAAACTTTGTTGCAGAAAAAAACTCACTCTTTACATAGTTATTGACTGGATTCAGAGTCTAGCGTGTTAATCAGAGGAAACTTTTCTTGCCTACTCCACACGCGCACACGCACTATTCTTTTTTAATCGCCCGCTGAAGGAGCCATGACGTCGATGTTCCTCGTGGCCAAAATCATTAAATTCCCGGTCTTTCGTAAGAGATATATTGCATTTTTGATTCGATTATATGTAGAATGAGCAAGGAATTTAGTGAAAAGGATATTTGTGAACACCGTGCAATTTTTAAAAAGCTTGATCACTCGACCGTGTTTATGTTCTGGAGTATTTTCGCAGAAGCTTTTAGCGGTGAGTCCGACAGAGTCGACAAGCGGCCAATCTCGCTACGCGGACTCTCGCGGTATTCACAAGCGCTCCCATCAAATTTGCCGCTCCTGCCTCCAGCGGAATCGCGTTAGCTCTTCGCTTTTTCCGAAATTAGATAAGCTCTCGACCTTTGCCATCTATACACTGATAGCAATTATTTTTGCCGGCTAGGGAAGAAAAAAGAAAACGAGTGTAATTCGATCAGCTGGCGTTCTTTTTTTCTTTCTCGATCGATCGTAGAACGGGAGAGAAAAATATGTAAAATCTTGCCGTTATATCTAGCCCGAGGCAGACGATCGCACCAGTGGAGAGCACAGAAGCGATATACGATAATTTCATGACTTCGTGATTATTTGCATTTATGACAATTTGGTTGGAACGTTTGTAATGCAGATTGAAAATGGACAACACAAAGGGATAATTGGGGCTTGTATTGGGGCAACATTAATACCTTGCGGGATTTAACTAGAATTGTTCAGTCGATAAAGCTTTCGCACAAGTGGGGGAAGGTGGGCAAAAGGAGGCTTGGAGTAGAACCGGAAATGTTTTTTCTCCATTGTCTATTTTTTTAATTTTCTTGCAAAAAACAATGTTTTATTTTTTCGTAACAATAAAAAAAAGTTCAGCAAAGAGAAATATCAGTTTAAATTATAAGAACATCCCTGGAAACAAACATCAAACATTCTATTCAAATCATTTAATAGTTTTTGCAATAAGTAAGAACAACAGAGTGGGCCGTTAATTGTGCCTGTAAGTGTCTTAAGTATCCCATTTTACCCCACCTTCCCCTACATCGTAAAAGTGTGGCGTTTTCAAGCCCTAAATTACAATCGCAATATGATCGAATCAATGTACATGGACAACGAGGAGTTTGCTATTGACGCGGGACATTTTCATCGCCGGGCACAAATCGCGAATACACACAACGGATGGTATCACGTACCTGATATCTCTGCTGCTGCTCGTGTATTTGCAGAATACATTTATATATATACGTGTCGATTACGAGAGGCCACGATGAGTGTAGCGCGAGGCGGGATGCCTGATTGCGGCCGGCGTCGAGTTGTTCGAGCGCGCTTTGCCAAGAGACGTGACGTACTATCGAATGTAGAAAGCTCCATTAACGTCGAGTCGCGTACGGTAATCGATATTTTTCGGAGCACATCACTGGCGTGAATTAACAAATGCCAGGGCCGCAGACAAATGAGAAACAATCCAGCCGAGCACAGTCATCGTCCACAATGGCCGAGTGCATCTTGTTTTAGCATTTGAAAATGCTAAAGAAGATAATGCTAAAGATGTATATAGGGGGTCTGATTTAGCGAGATGTCACTCGAAACTAACGCTACCCCCACTCCACTGCCGCTGTGTTGTAGCAGGGTAGGGGGAGCTGCGACATGCTAAATGCCTGTGATTTGTTGAAAAATGGTACATTACATGTAGAATAGTCATTTGTGGTTACAAGTTGTAAGTTTCAATTTTGTTGTGTACTTTACAATACAATTGTAATGTACACACCAAATTGTATAATTTAATTTGCACTGAATTTGTTGAGGTTTGTTCGTTTGGGTTGGTTTGGGTTTGTTGAGGTTCGTTTAGGTTTGTTTGGGTTTGTTGAGGTTCGTTTGGGTTCGTTTGGGTTTGCTAAGGTTTGGTTGGGTTTGTTGAGGCTCGTTTGGGTTCGTTTGTGTTTGTTGGGGTTTGTTGAGGTTTGTTGGGGTCTGTTGAGGTTTGGTTTGGTTTGGTTTGGTTTGGTTTGGATGGATGGATGGATAGTAAGAATGTGAGAAGGTGAGTGAGAGAGTGCGAGAGTGAGAATGTGAGGAGAGAGAGAGGGGGCGAGAGAGAGAGCGAGAGAGAGCAATTCATATTTATTGTATGTTCTTTTTTTATCACCCGAAAAGTCCGATTACATTTTCAATGCCATGAAATAGTTGCACTTTATGTAATATCTGTAGATTTTTAATTTTATTTTCCTTTCCAATGTATCTTCGTACTCCATTCACTATCATCAATTACCCAATGACGTAAGAGAGTGTCGACCGTGATTATTTTTTTAACACACTAATTCTTAATTGAGACAACAGAAACAAATAATATTTCCCGTTAATTGTCTTGACCAAGTAGTTTGAGGTTCTCGCAGGCATGATTACCGAATGTGGATAAGGGCGGTAGCATTTCCGCCTTTTACGACGTTGCCATGTCTGCAGAGCCTAATATATTGTGTACTTAATTTTCGCACAAATTCGTGATTAAAAACATTAATTATTTCATAATGAATTCTCAATTATCGGGTTTGGCCGATAATTAGTCGAACCGTACCTATTTTTTCAGCTCCGTGGTAGCATAAATAATGTACTGAAAAATGACCGGGAGCTTTCCATCAGCGAAATGTGATTAGCCCACGAAATACGTCACGTTACTGTTTTTTTTCTGCTAAAAACGATTCTGTGGATCCTAGCCAAACTGCACAGGTTTATCAGCAAAATGGTCATATACTTCCAGAAAAAATGTCACCTCGGTGGTATCATTGTGACCGTGAGGTTTCAACCGTTGCAAAAGGCGCTCGCAAAAAATGGAAAGTCTGGTCGATTTATTTTTTCTTTTTTTCCTCGCTTTCCCGAGCGTTGCCATGGAAGCTTCCGGGACAAATACAATCCGAATTTCGTTGGCCGCGCCATGTGACAAAATCGTTTCGAGTGACATTTCATTTTGTGTTTTTCGTGTGTATCAGTCTATTTTTTAATTTTATTTTTTTCGACTCATTCCGGCTACACGGGTGTGGCCCCATCCAAATTTATTCCGGGTTTCATTAAGCAACGAGTCGTGTACACGCGTTGTCGTAGTGTCTCGTGCCTTGTGAGGAGAAATATCAGTATCGAGAAATTCACGAGTCGCCTACGTCTTGGAACATTTTACGAAGGTAAGTTCCACTTTAAAAATTAGTTACAACGTTTGAACGACGTCTCGAAGGATTTTGAACCGTAGCGAGAAAAATTTAGCGATCTTGTCTAACCATAGTCATTCGATTCGTCAATAATTTTTTTCCAATGTCAATCAATCGCCCCTATAAAATCGATCAGATCTGTAACAATCTTTTGCCAATGAGCATTCGTTATATTTTAATTGGCAGCAATCATAACCGTTTGGTTGTAAGCTTTCATCTTTCGACGAACGATCAAAATAAGTTGGATTTCATGGTAATTAACGAAACGAGAGAGTTATCGATCGAATTATAACAATTATCGATTCTCAATTATTGTTAGAGCGATGCCTCTTCATATATTGTTACGTAAGATTATTTTTAGTTTTTTCTGTACCGGTTAGTATCAGGTGAATGTGACCTTAATTTGTTATTTTCGGATGGATGGGACGAAGAAATAATTCGTTCGTTACAACGATGGAGACAATGCCTGCTTTGCTTCATCGAATCTCGGAGCACTGTGATTTTTTTTCTTCCTTTACTGCGCTTAACTTTCTCTCATTCCTTGGTCCGTGTTCTTCACTCACAATCGTGTTTCTTCGCTCCTCTCTCTCTCTCTCTCTCTCTCTCTCTCTCTCTCTCTCTCTCTCTCTCTCTATTTCTCTCGTATATTTGCAACGATATGAATTTCAAGCGCGATTGCGTCAGAGAATTTGCTTCACTTCCCCAAGGCATTCCATGATCGGTGCGAGGTGAGAAAGTAGAGACGGATTGGGGGATATGTTGGCAATGAGAGAGAGAGAGAGAGAGAGAGAGAGAGAGAGAGAAGGGGGGAGAGAGAGAGAGAGAGTACAAGGATGTACAGCATTGATGCAGCAGCAATGTGCCAGGATATCGTTCGTTTCTCACTCGATATATCGACTTCTCTCAGCTGACTGGTTGCCCGTACTCTCGGGATGTAATTAGCTGATTGCACACGCGTCAAAATCGCTTGCGACGTATAAACGAAGAGAAGTGTCAGAGAATAAGAGAGCTCTCGTCGTTTCGCTATCTACATCTTTGCAGATGGAAGCAGGGCTTATTCCTGTCGACGGAAAATCCAGAAAAGCTAGAATTGAGAGAAATAATGAGAATCTCGGAATAGCATCACGACCGTTAGAAGAGTCGGAAACGAACTATCGATAAAACTGATATCTCGCACGGTGGAAAAAAAGTTGTCTTCGACATTTTGCTTTTATTGTTCTACCCAATTTACCCGAGTGCTTTCTGTAAAAGAGAACTTGCAAAAAGACACTTTGTGGGGCCACTGCAGTTATCTCTTTTATTTTTTCGATGAGGCGTATTTTGTGGCGGGGTTAATTTTGTACTGTCATCGCGACACAGAAATTTTCGTATTCATCTCGCGGTGGAATTCTTGTGCTGACGTTTTGTCTTCATCATTTCTCCATTTATGAAAAAGCTTCCTTCGCGAGGAGATAAGTAAGTAGCATCCGGAATAAGTGATAGACCGAAAGTTTGAGTTATTTTCGTAGCCGAAAATTCGACAAAAAAGAAGCTTCTGCCCGGAAATTTTCGTTGCATTCCAACGATGCGAAACCTCAATATTGCATTTCCAATCATAAAGCCAACCGAATCGAGTCTTCCCTTCCAGCGACTGCGCACATCCTCACTATTAACAAATAATCTCCCACAATTCGAGAGACGAAAAAGAAAATGCAGTTCATGTCGGAACTCCGTCGAGCGTACGCTTCGGTTATTCGTTAGGTTGTTCGTGCATTCGCCAATCTCCCCTTTTTTCCTGTCTCGCTCGTGTTCCCTTCGTATATTCGCGGTCGTTTCACGATATGAATATCGTGAAACTATGGCGATAGTATATTTGTAGATTTCGTTGAATTATTCATATCCACGCCATTGCGCTATTAGTGTCGGGTTACTCGCTTTGACAGAGACCACTGCTTAATTTGACACTTGAAACCTTCGCTCTAAGCTTCCATCCTATACCTCGCTCTCCCACCAGAACCGTCGGAGTATTTAACAGTTGCAGCAGCATCGCGAATGTCACTCTGTCACGGTCTCCGTCAGTGCCATTCGCGATATATATATATATGTATATATAAAGTTTAGTTGGGTCTTACCGTGTCTTACCGTGTCAGAGTGGGACAGAGCACACTATACCAAAGTATGCTTTTGCTTGGATACAGCCCCTGGGAACAATGTATCCCGGACGCCTTGGTCTCGATTGCTTAAGATTATTTACTGACGAGGTTGATGCACGTGGCATGAGAACTTTGCAAGGCATTAAAATTTGTATCGTCGGAGGGTAACGAAAGTTTCGTAGCTCAACTTTTTTTTTTGGCACATTGCTACGAAAATTACTCAGACACTTTTCCGGATCCTCATGGAAGATCTGAACTCTCAATTTGCACAAAAGAAAGATTTTCGAAGGTAATGGAAAAAATGAAGAAATCAGAAGTTGAGAATCTTTATTGAAATTCATGTGCGAGCTATTTCCGAATAATGTTGAAGCTCGTATCGTTGAAATGCAATGGGAACGACCTTTTTTTTTGGATCGAGCAGGTTTTTGTTCAACTGCTTAGGGCTACGTGGATCACTCAAACGTTTTTAGAATCCTCTTCGGATATCTACAAGTTAAGTGTGCAAAAAAGAATTTTGGTTGGTAATAAAAATAAATGAATAAGTAAAAAGATCGACAGCAGTGGAAGCGCGGTTGGTGGCCGATATTAGGATGGCTGACCGCAAGGCTGCGCACTAGGTTGCGTGTCGACTGTTCAGGCAGTTTTACTTAGCTTCCGATTTCAACCACAACCGGAACTCGGTAAAACAGCCGCCTGTCAGGTCTTTCGCAGTATCCCTGTGCCTTCGTGCAAATGCGATACAGCAGTGCATCAGGAGTGGCTGTATGCAGTACTTCGGGCGATCTCACGAGAACTAGAAATAGCAATGTCCTCCGTGCTGCATCGCAGAGCCCGAAAGAACGCGAGAAAAAAATTGAAAGCATACTTGCGAAAAAAAAATAAATAAGAATTTTCGTTGCTCTCCAATATTGAAAATATTAGCACCGTGCCTGTCTTGTCACTTGACCCAGTAAATGGTAAAGTTTACCATCGTTTCAGTTCATTTCAGCTGCTGATATTGATGAGAGACAGGTAAGTCAACCCAATGAAAGTACTAATTAGTAATTTAATACAAGTGATAACGGTTTTCAGAAATTTTCAAGGTTGTTGCGTGATTTTTTGTTGAATCATAAACTGCCTAATGGGGCTAGCTGGAAAGATACAAGCTAGCGGGGCAACATGAGTATGTTTACGTCTCGCTCCGCATTGCCAATGTAGGCCGACCTGCCTACCTAGTTTAACGGCATCAAATTATTTCAGTAATAATTTGATGTATCAAGGCCTTAGGCCACTCCAGAGGCCAAACCGGGCATATTTTGTAATTTTTTTTTCAGCGAAACCATAAAATAAATCGGAATTACAAAATAGGGGTTTTATTATACTCGTAATTGACTAACAAATTATTTTTTCACGGCGATACATGTCAAAATGGCGACTGTGCAGCATTTTTCCGATGACGCCTTTAATAAAAATTGCTAACGATTTATAAAATAAAATAAAAATTGATTTTTTGAAGTATCTAAAGTGGTTGCCCGCCTTAATTCAAAATATACATTTTATGTTCACAATCAGAAATACTGACTTTTTTATTTTTAATTCAAAAGATTTATAAACGTTGATTAGTTTAATAATATAATTAAAGTTGACTGATTCATATGTATTGTTCCATTTGAACATAGCCTTAGCGTTCTCATCTTATCCTTACTTCCGTTACCCTCGTTAAAAATTCACGATCTCAATAAAAAAAAAGATTTTGGATCCTAATGAAAATAAAGAAAAAAAGCGTTCCATTCCAACGATGCAAACTTCAATCAATCATATGTCACTACATTAGAATTGCTATGAGCTTGCAATTGAAGCAGCCATCTCGTAAACCTAGAGCGTTACCCAAAGCCGTCATGATCCGGGAAAATTTTTGGCTTTCGCTCGCGCGGTTGAATAATATAACAATAACAGTTAGGTAGGAAGTTGCGGGGGTTAAGAAGATGGCGTGTTTGTGCGCCAAATATTCCCGAAGGAAGTAATCCAGTTTTCCTAAGGTATAGTCGCGGTGCCTAGATACGAAAATGGATATAGGAAGGGATACGGGGTTAGTGTGTCAAGCTTTCGGTACCTCAGTCGGGCGGGGCGGGGGGGGGGGGGGGGGGGGGCGGTTAGGCAAGGAGTCCTTTCTATCCGCGTGACAATAACGCGCTACGGGTAGGGGAAGTCGTACCATTGGGACAAAGAGAATGCCGCGGCCGCGACTTGACTCTTCACTCTTCTCTCTCTCTCTCTCTCTCTCTCTCTCTCTCTCTCTCTTTTTCTCTATAAATATATATTTCTGTCCCTTACGTACTCATTCAGTTCGTCGAGTTTCCATTCTTCGACGAAGTTTCAGGAGGAAAACTCGTTTCTGCGCCACGTTCCTGACCCGTCCCTTCTTTGCCCACGCCACCAGTCCTCCGTCTTCCGCTCCTCTTTTCTTTCTTTTCTTATATAGTTTCCGTACTTTATTTTTTCTCCTGTAAGGTCGTAGAAACTTTTCACAGTTTCCCCAACAGGTACTCTCCATTCTGGGTTCAAATTCTACCGAACAACTCGGAGCTCTCTTCCTTCCACTTCTCTCTCTCTCTCTATCACTCTCTCGCTCTTTTCGCCTCTTTCTCGGCCCCCCCCCTCACCTTTCCAGTCGTGTATTCTTTCTTCGGTTAACGTAAGGGACCACGTCAAGTCGAACACACGTTCGCGCATTTACACAAATGTCCAACATATTTCCCCCAGCAATTCCCTCGAACCGTGCCCTCACCTCTGCTGCTTCGGAAAGCGAACCTCTCGTATTTCTCGAAAAGGAGAGAAAAGACGAGAAAAAAACAAAACGTAGCAAACGAAAGAGGAGAAACAAAAAGCTGGAAAATCTCGACCCGCTGAAAGTCGAGACTCAACATTGAGTCGCATAAAACTTTCTCTCCTTTGCTTTTTTGTGCTCTCTTTCTCTCTCTTTTGGACCACGTTTTCTCGTCTGAAATTACTCCGCGAAGTAAAGTAGTAGAGATGCGAGCACCATTTGCTTTCGGGTATGTACCTATGGATGCACTATATATAACTCTATATCCGGAGAGTGCATTTTTGTGGAATAGCGGCCTGGTAGGGCGAAACTCCTCGACTACTGTTCAATGGAGTTGTCTTTTTATCTCTCTCCTTCTACTCGCGTCGTTCAGAAAATTTTGAAAATACTCGAGATTTGGACGCTCAGCATTGTAAACAAAATAATACGCACGTTTTTTCTTCGTCATAACAAAGGTAAATATCAACATATACAGTTCTAATGATGATAAACAAAAATAATTTACCTCAAAACTCGGGGCTTGGCCTACGTATTATGCCATTGCCGGCTGGTTTTACTTTACATCCGCGCCATTTACCAGACATTTCCTAATTTTATTGAATTTTTACCATGGTTTGTATCGACCTTCATTGTTAACGAACTTCAATAAAAAAGACAACGCCCTCGCATCGAATGCCGGTCGAGAATTTTGTACAAATTTAATTGGAATTCCAATAACCAACGCAGTTCATGAAATTGAATTTTGCATCGCTGGAATGCAATGAATTTTTATTTTTATTGCTTTCATTCCTTTTGGTAGATTGTACCTACAAAAATCGCTCAACCATTCTTCGAAGTGTACTATCTAGAGATACGTAATATGAATCTGCAAAAAATGTTATTTAATAAAAATACGGAAATAAAATAAAAAAAGAAGTTTTTAATGTAAATCTGGAAAAAAAATGATTTTGTATAATAAAGATAAGAAAATAAAATGAAAAAAGAATTTTCGTTGCATTCAAACAATAAAAACTTTAACACCCGCGGTATTAATTAAACAGGCTCATAAACTAATCGTTTCCTAAAAAGGGATCCTCCCATTCGGACGAATTCGTTCGACGCCTGCAAAACCGAAATTTCATGACGTTGAAGTTTTCCCCGTTGTAATGCATCGAAAATTCATTCGATTAAATCGTCAACTCGTTATCGTCGAAATTTGTTGGTAGTCTTAGCTACGAGAATGGCTTGAGGGGGCACATCCACGTAGACGACGGAAAAAATAGGTGAGTTTTGGTAATTATTATCTCAAAAACTGTTTGTCCGCTTTTATCCAAGTTTGTTTTATTCGAAAGTATAAATTTCGAGGTATATTGACGAAATTTGTTGTAAATATTTATTGACTGGGAGCGCTGTTATTGTCGCCGGCGTAAAACATGTCCCTCGCTGCTAGCCCAGTCTGCGGTTCCCATGATTGCATGCAGTCGGCTGATATGAAACAAAAATTTCGAAAAGATTCTTAAAATCGTTAAAAATTCGTAAAAACGTATCGTAGGATAAAAAAAATTCACACAATGGCGCCTAATTGTGATTTCCATTTATTTTTTAATCTAAAATCCCGACCTTTCTGTTACGAAAAAAAAATAATTGTGTAAAATAGTAATTTATGCTACAAGTGCGGAAAACAACGAATTCCATCGCGCGTGAAGTTGCCGCATGAGCCGAAGGCTTATGGTGCATTTCACATGAGTACGAGTGTGATTTGCAGCACGAGCCGAAGGCGAGTGCTGTAACCACACGAGTACGAGTGAGAAATGCACCATAAGTCGAGGCGAATTCGACAACTTACGCGCGATGTAATTCGTTTTTTTTCGCACATGTCCCATACATTATTTTTTGCAATGACTGTCTCGAAAGTGGGATTTGAGATTCAACAAAACCAATAACAATTATATTCAAATATATCACATCAGTTCAGATCATTTCCTTGTCAGAAAATACGACTGTGATAAGTTGACGTTTCATATGACATGAATTTCGCTACATTCAAGTTTGTTCAATCGGTCCAAAATCGTAGAACAAAAAACTATCAACTGTGAAAAAAAACCGTTTTTTCGCGAATCAATGTGGTAAAGTGAGCTATAAATAGATTTTTTTCCGCACTAGTGCGGGAAAGTCTCACATTCCCGCACTAGTGCGGGAAAGTAAGCATCGTTGAGAAATAAGCCACTTTCCGCACGCTAAACACCAATCGAAAATCGCACTTTCGGGGCAGGCATTGCGAAAAAAATCCTTCGATGCGGAGGGCTTTGTACATTAGATTTCAAGAATCTTTTCGAAATTTTTGTTTCAAATCAACCGACTGCGTGCAATCTTGAGGACCGCCAGGGAGGGACCATGTTTTACGCCGACCACAATAACAGTGCTCCCAGTCAATATATATTTATTTTAAAAAATTGTCAATATACCTCAATATTTATACTTTTGAATAAAACAAATTTGATTGAAATCGGACAAATAGTTGTCGAGATAATAATTCCAAAAATTCATCTATTATTTTCGCCGTCTACTCGGGTGTGTCTCCTTAAACGTTTTTTTAGATTTTTTCCCCAATTTTACGAGCCAAATGTGCAACAAAATATGGCAATGGGTGAGAAACGAAAAAAAAAAAAAAATTCGTTGCTCTCCAACGATGCAAATTCCAAGACCATCAACTTTCCTTACTCTATCGTTCGTTTCTATTGGAGGGTAAAAACTTAATCGAATTTCACCGAAAATATAATATCCCTCAGTTCGTCCGAAAATTGTACGCAGACACGGAAGTACCGACGTACAGAGTGTCCGTGTGTGAAGATTGAGGTAAAAGAGTCTTGTTCGCGGGCGTTAGTTCATTCGTTGGTAGACAGGCGCGCGCGCGCGCGAAGTACTTCCGTATATAGAAAGTGGATCCGTCTGCCTGGAAGGTAATCAATGATTCAACTTGGCAATTACGCGGGGAAGGTGAACTATGAAGAAAAAAAAAATGAAATCTGCACCACCATCGTATCCTGTATCTGTATCTTCCACGTCTCACTCTCGGACGCGTATCTCAACGTATACGGTACAATAAAATATGCACGAGCCCCTTTGCCTCGTACCCGGTTCGTTTTCTCTCTCCTCACGGTTTTCTTCCACCTCTGCACCCTCGCTTTTCTCCGACAGCCGGAACAAAACCGCGTATTTCCTTTTGCCCGAACCAGAGCAATCCTCGCGACCGTAGTTCCACATCCCTGTATGAACACACACGCGTGCATACCGCCCTTCGATGCCATTGCTATCTTGCCGACGCGCTCCCATTTCTTTCGCCCTTTTTTCCGGAAAACGTTGCCGTAATCTTGCCAGCTCTCTCTCTCTCTCTCTCTCTCTCTCTCTCTCTCTCTCTCTCTCTCTCTCTCTCTCTCTCTCTCTCTCTCTCTCTCTCTCTCTCTCTCTCTCTCTCTCTCTCTCTCTTCTCTTTCCCTCTTGCCCTCACGCTTTTTCCTTCATGCTGTGAAATCCTTCCTAGGAAACGCTGAATTTTTTTGCCGTGACGAAACCTCCCCAAATGTGGATGCAGCACCACAGATAATGGCCGAAAGGACCCGTGCCGAAATTTTCGTAGGGATCCAATTTGATTCCCATATTTAATGGTGTTGAAGTTAAGCATCGTCGATATGCAAACGATAACTCTTCTGAATTTTTTCATTACTTGATTTTTATTATTATATCGAATTTTCTTTTTTGAAGGTTTCGATTATAAATTTTTTATAAGGATTCTCAGAAATGTGTTAGTGACTTTCGTAGCCTGAATGTGCAGAAAAAAAATGAGAATACGAAAGAAATATATTTTCGTTGCATATCAACGATGCAAACTTCAATACCACCATGTTTGACCCTACTTACTAATAAGGATCCAATGGTCGTCGCATTTGATCCCTATATCAAAACGTCACGCTCGTACATTGGATTCTAATCTGGATTTCCTATTGGACTTCAATTTGAATTCTGGAGGATTCTCACATCATCGAACAGACCCCGACACGATGCTTGATGGATCTTATTGCATTCTGTACGTTGAATTTTACAACCAAAATATATAGATATACAATATGAGTGGGTCTTAAAAAAGTATAATTCGCTTTAAAAAGTATATCTTAAAAATCGATACGAATTCCATCACTGAGAATCCACTTTAATCATCATTTTTTAATTTACTGCACTTTGACACAATATCATTATACACCTACACGCTCGTGAAACGTGCAGGTCATGTTCCAACACGTCGAGTTTTTTCTACCGACTTCTCACATATTTTCGATCCAAACGTGGAAAGAATTGGCAATGGGCGTTTATCGGTGAACAGTGCGGAATCCAATTGGATTCCAATGAGGACTCCCTGCGATTTCCCTAGCAAATCCCTATAGAGATGTGGATGAATCTTAGGACCCCCCGAAAAATTCGTGCCCAGGATCAAGAAAGGATTTTTTTGTTGAAAATTCAAAAAATTCCGATTAAGAATAAAAAAAACGGGCAACAGCGCGGAATCTACTGTGAACTCCCTACGTGCGGCGGCCCTATCAAATCCCTATAGGGACCTGGTAGGATCTAGGGAATCCCCAAAAAAATTTCTTCACGAGAAGTAGCCAAAAAAATCGTTACGGAGTTCCTGTAAATAGAACTTTCCGTGGAAAGTGCATTTTTTTCCAAGCCTTTATGAATTGTTATAACGTTTATGGTGGCGTATAAACATCGAAAAAGCCTATTGTTCCCAAGAAACACGAACTTCCGGTACGACAGATGCGAAACGTTTGAGCGCTTTGTCGGATTGGTTCAAACGAGCGACAGACCGCGTCTCGTTTTTCTTTTTTCGCCAAATTCGTGAAAGACCAACGATTAAAACGGCAAGAAGGGCGAGAGTGAGCTCAACAGGGTTGCGAAGACTTCTTTGTCACGAAGCAAAAGTAATATATATATATGGATCGAGCGAAATAAAGGGTATGAAGAAGCAAAAAAATGAGATTTCATTGTCCGGGTATATCCGTACGAAAAGTTCCACTCGGCCGTGGAAGGGACACCCTTGCGAGAGGTCAGGCGCAACCTACGGAAGAAGAGAGTAATATAAAGCGAACGGGCTAAAAAAGACTTGGCCGTGTCTCTTTCGTGGCGTGTATCTTCATCGCATGCCAGGGTGAAGGAGTGAGAGATAATAAAAAAAAGGAAGAAGAGAAAAAAAGCCGAGAGAATTTCCAGGACGGAATTCATTTGTACCCCGGTGGTACAGGGGTGAGAGTGATAAAAGAAACTTCCGCCCTTACTGTGACTGAGTCCGCTTCATCCCTCGGTTCGTTCTCTATACTATACATGGATCAGGTCGCGTTTTCCACTTCTCACTCTCTCTTTCTCTTTTCTCTCTCTCTCTCTCTCTCTCTCTCTCTCTCTCTCTCTCTCTCTCTCTCTCTCTCTCTCTCTCTTTCTCTCTCTCTCTCTCTCTCTGTATGTCTCCAGCGTTGTGCATCGCGAGTATCATCGCTTTTCTACCGTGCTCACGCTCCGAGAGAATGTACGGCACAAAACGAAAGCTCTTTGGTCTCTCGGTTCAAGTCTTCGTATATATAACTGTAGGCGGGGGGGAGCGCTCTTGTTCCCCGTCCGGTTACCAGCTGATTTTATTAAATTCTCCCTTGTCATTCGCGGCTCGCTGACGTTTCGTGGTGAGGCGGGCGTGGAATTACGCGAAACCTGAGGGATCATTTGCAATTGGCGATGCAATTTGCGAAAGCCAACGTTTTATGACAGTAACGCTTCCATCGCTGAAATACAATGAGAATACTTTTTTTATTTTCTTTTCTTTTTTGTACTTTTATTAGAGGAATTCTTTTGCGCGTGATTCATGTTTGGCATTTCTAACGAGAATCCTATAAAAACGATTGAGAGCTTTTAGTTATCTAAATGAGCAAACATTATTCAGCAATCAGAGACGTCAATAATTTTTGTTGGTTTTCGACGGAGCAAAGTACGTCATTGAGACGTGGGGGCGGCTCGGCATACAAGCAATATTTCGCTATGATGCTCGATAATGAATGGGCTAATTATACTTCAATTGGATATTATTGGGTCTATGCATAATTCCGTAAGGAAAATCGAGGAAATTTCAAACGCAAAATGTTCACCAAAAAAAGCGATTTTTATCAGCTAAATATGTTCTATTCTGTTCAGTGACTTTCTGCCATCTCTCCACGATCTTCATTGACCCTCTTTCATAGAAATTCTGAGATTTTTGGGCGGAAAAGTTATCCACGTGGTTTTTAAGGACGTTCAGGAAGTTGAAGGTTTTGTTGTGCAAATTGTTCTGTGGCGCCCGGAACAAGTGATAGTTTGAAGGTGTAAGGTCCGGACTATTGTCGTTCATAAGTTAATTAGTGTACTAGATATTCTTTCAATTAAAAATAAAACTGATTCGTTAAGTATATTTGTTTGTTTTTTTTTTCACCGCTTTGGAGCTTAGGTGCACACTCTTATACCACCTTACCCTACGCCCTATCTGTTCGCCAATTCGGGCCGCTTCTGATCAATTGCTCACTTTAATTTGGCCAGTTGTAAGCAGTACTTGATCGAATCAATCATTTTGTGGGGTGGCAGCGGCAACCCAATAAAATATCCAATTATACTAGATGCAAAAAAACCTTATATAATTCGGAATAAGTCCTCGAGACGGACGCTTTTCGTACATGCAAAAATTGGGAGTACGCAGAAGGTACAAAAATGTCTGCATTGTGATGACTTTCTCAAACTATCTACTCAAATAATTGGAAAATAAATTTAAAAAATTCCATCGCATTCTACTTCAACATTTTACGTTTATCTCGCGCGTAAGCTCGTTACAAAATTTATTTTCCCCAAGATAGTTTGAGAAATGTTGGAAAGTGATTTGTTTTGGGGACAAGTTCGATGACAACTTAGCTCGATATACCGGCATAGACACTCCGATTAACGTGTGTAGAACTTGCAAGCATACTGACTTTCGAGTGTGCCATAAATCGCGCAAAATTCGTGCTTCTATGTACAGTCGAAAAAGATTGTGGAGAATCCGCATATTTTATTCACGCGGAGGTATATACGAGCCTGCGCGCAAAGTTACAGGAAACGAAGAGAGATATATATCATGGAATGATCCACGCATGTGAAATTCATCGGTAAACCAGTGGGGAAATCAAATTACTGGTAGAGTATTCTTGAAATTATTAACGATACGTAGAGTCATGGATATTTAATTATGAAAATATAATGAGAGCAAGATGCGTGTGCGCATGTGCGACTATCTGTATTTTCCCGAGTGAAAGCGATGCGAGAATTCGCGTTTCGTTTTTATAACTGATTATATTAAAGATTTTTCCATAATCTTGATGTTTGAATTGTTGGACTCGTTGGAAAATTATTTCGCTGTGTTTCAGCGTTAAAAAATGTATTCATTCAAATTATGAATATTATTTTTAATGAATAAATACAATTCTGGCAATTTTTTAAATTTTATTAATTGTATTCATTTCACGAATAAAGACAATTTCGTCAATTGAAACCAATTAATACTCTTTATTTTTATAGTATTTTTACGTACTCTCATTACACATTGACGACCACAATTTGAAAAAAAAGGTTTTTGATACTAATAAAAACGAAGAAAAAAAAAACGGTGCGTTGCATTGATGCAAATTCACCGTTATTTTTTTCCTCCGTCTCTCTCTTTGAAACATCCGTCTGGTCCTAAATATATATAATCTGGCCGTGGTTCTTGTTCGGAAATCTGTTGTGTGATTTTCCTTCGGCAAGCTTTTGAAGAAGAGGGGTGGATGGAGGAGCGCGATTGTGGATGTGTGTATCACAGATGATGATAATCGAAAAGGGGATTATTGACATAGTGTAAATGTAAATATATATTATATATGTATATACGGATTTGTATCGTATATTGAGAAGGTACAAATGAGCCAAAGCTTCCAGAGTTCGACCGTAATCCTGCCTATATATATATTGAATATAATATGTGTGTGGGTGTATTTGTTATGGCAGCTCTGTACACGGACATTCCACGTGCTCGTGCAAATATCTCGAGAATTCGCATTTCCTTCTCTTCTTCACCCTCCATACACTCCTCTCTCTCTCTCTCTTTCTCTTTCTCTCGTTCGCCCTCTCTCCCTTTCTCCTACTCTCTCCGTCTCCCCCTCTCTCTCTCTCTGTCTGTCTGTTTGTCTGTCTGTCTCTCTCTCTCTCTCTCTCTCTCTCTCTCTCTCTTCCTCATGAAGATTCTACGAGATTGTCATCGTTCTCGTTGATGTCTTCCAGCTTTTCCTCTCGCAAGCTCGTACAGAGAGGTTGGCTCACGGAAGCCTCCGAAGTGCTTCCTCGTACAGTGCCGGTGCACACTAGCCAACTTTGAGTACAG
The DNA here is from genome assembly GCA_963932345.1 of Ophion ventricosus. NCBI lineage: Eukaryota > Metazoa > Arthropoda > Insecta > Hymenoptera > Ichneumonidae > Ophion > Ophion ventricosus. The sequence continues at coordinate 30,652,590 of OZ010717.1, read as the reverse complement.
AACACGTGAATTCGCGCTTAACTCCCGTAAGCCAGTGAGAGAGAGAGAGAGAGAGAGAGAGAGAGAGAGAGAGAGAGAGAGAGAGAGAGAGAGAGAGAGAGAGAGAGAGAGGGAGAAAGAGAGAGAGCGAGAGAGAGACAGAGAGAGAGGGGTAGAGGTAGAGTTTACACATCTGACGTTTGCCAACTCTCGGTAGCCCCGATGTCGACGACAAGGGAGCATAAACATAAGCATACACCGTAGACCAAGTCTAAAGCGACTACTTTGCTTAATTTTACTTCGCACAATATATACTCCGCGCGCTGTCAAATATTTTACCGGGTGTGGCAAGAAACTCGTCAGTTTCGAACAGAATGATACGAGTGGAGACAAAAAAGTGTACGTTGTCAATTATTATTTCCTTGAACTTAATTACAATAATTATAACTATACGGACTTGGACTCTTCCTCGTACGAAGATACCGATAACTCAAGGATAGAGGAAAAATATCGAGAAGGTTTCTTCTCTATTCCGGTGATATTATTATTTCCTCTTTTTGCACTTCGTTAGGAAGCTCGTTATAATTTTATTTTTGAAAAACGATTCTTCGATTCGCCCCGGCCGATGATTTTTTTTTCGAAGCTGTGTACTCCGGTCAAATAGAAATAACTAGCGGATATTAACTGCAAATATCATACGGAACTCTTGGTACATTTCATTTTTATATTTAAAAACCTCCGCTGGCCAAATGAATGGAATTCATCTCCATCCGGTGAATATCTCGTATTTCTCTCATCCCGAATGGACCACCCAACTCGATGGTTTCGCGAAATTTGCAAATAGCGTTACAGAGAAATAGATGAAAATATTTCAAATGCTCTTTGGCTTGGTGCTGCAACTTTTATGCGCTACGGATATGAAATAATAATAAGGTTGATGTATTGTTTGTAGTCTCGGGTCGCGAAAGTCATGCGAATCTTGTTTTCTCTCGTTTATAACGTTATACGTTTATAGAAGTGTAGCAAAAGAGTGAAGAAGAGAGAGAGAGGGAGAGAGAGAGAGACCAAGAGAGCAAGAGAGAGAGAGAGAGTGCAAGAGGGAGAGAGTGCTGTCCATCGCCCAATAGATCACCGAAAGATACACCACTAAGAAGTAGACGTACAAGCAGGCGGTGGCGCGTTATATCGAGGCAATGCCCGCTCGCCGTCCGTGAGGAACGATTATGAGTGGATCTCAGTGACGTATATGTGAGGCGTAAATCTCCCAAGTACGACAGACCAGAGAGCCGAGCGGTTTCACAGTGTCGAGAAGTACTTGGAGTGCGAGAAAATAAAGGGAAAGCGAACTAGGCGAGAGAGTGTGTGAGAGAGAGAGAGAGAGAGAGAGAGAGAGGGGAGATAAATTGAGGGAGAGAGGACCGGCCTTCGTCGTTCAAATGGTACGCTCAAACTCACTGAGGCCAGAAAAGCAGTGAGCCAAGTTATGGACTAATTTATGAGTGACCAGACCCGAGACACCGCCCGAACTTTCTTCGTTAACGCCGCATAGATTAAATACCAATTTCTGCACTCCCCCGCACACACGTTTCGACGTACACACTCGAAACCCTTTCACGAAGTTTCCCTCGCGCTATTACTCTTACGCGTCTTACTCTTATTTGTCTTATTTATGTATACTGATTGTTCGATGAATTTCGTCATCTAGCTTATTTGTTTGTTCATTGAAAATAATGATCTGTGAAGAGAGTTTCCGAGAATTCGATTCAATAGTCCTTGAATTCGAAGCGGACAAATGTAAAGGCAATTTTTAAAAGTACAATCTCCTTTGGTTTCGTCAATAAAGAAAATGTGTAAAGAAATGTGAAAATTCAAATATTAAGGATAAGGCAGCCCTTACATTTTTATTATGTGTAGATATGTGTGTGTGTGTGTGTGTGTATGCGTGATAATAAAGGGTGATAAAAAAGTGGTAATTAACTTTTTAAAAAAAAATGAAAAATGCCTAACGTAGTCCTCGAGCTTCATTTTCCGCAAGCATTGGGGCCGGTGAAAAAAAGCCGAACGGTAATTAAATATTCCGGTATATAAGACGGTACGATAATAACATCGGGTTGATGCAACAGAATTAGCATTTTTTACATGCACGACCGGTTTGCGTAGGGCAATATCGCGCGATGGAAGATGGCGAGGTGCGGTCGGAGCTGGGGGATGTTGCTTTAGCCGCGGCCTCGCTACGATGCACGACGGTAGAAGCGTTATTTTTTTTCCGACGAGGAGATTAACGTGTAACGAGATTTCGCGATCGAGCTGCTTCAATGGACCCGGTAATATTTAGCTTCATCGCCTTTCTCGCGCCCCTTGATAAAAATAGCGCTAGCTACAAACATAAAGAACAAATAAGAAGGAAAAAATATGCCTCGAGCTTCTAAAAGAGGGCAGTTCCATTAGTAAAAAAAAAAAAAAATTACCTCGCGTCAATTCTCGCGCTTTTCTCGTAACTCTTTTCTTCTGTCTAACTCTTCAAGCGTATCACTTTATTTTCGTACACGTCTTTCGTCTTTACCTTCCGTTTATTCCTTTAAGGAACGGAATAAAATCCTGCCCTGAAACACCTTTTCTACTTATTTCCTTTTCTTTTTTCGAGGTTCTTTTTTTCCGCGAAACAGGAAGTACATTGTCTACCTGTCCATCCGTCACTAAAATGAGCTGGTCCTATTCGTCACGTTTTTTTCCTTCTCCAGGGAAAAGTGTTAGAGTGGTTTATAATCGGGCAAAGCGGAGAGAGAGAGAGAGAGTGTGAGAGAGAGTGAGAGAGAGAAGGGATGATAGACGAGCGAGAGGGAGGGAGCAGAGCTCGAGCAATATTCAGAATTCAGGATTATTTCTCTGTAGAACATTTATTGTTCATGGCTTTCAATTCTTTCTTAGTGCGACCACATTATGGAGATAGAAATATGACTACCGTTAAAAAGTAATTGACGAAAGAAACTCTCTGCAGTGTTCGCAGTTTTAACATGGGCTTAAAGTTTGCATCATTGGCGTGCAATGGAAATTGTTTTTTTTTACACTCTCGAATTTGTTTCAGCAGATTTTAGGTACCAAAACCCTCGACCATTTTTCAAGATGCTGATTGGGAGATCTGCAATTGAAATTTGCAAAAAGTTTTGGTTTAAAAAAAAAATAAAGAGATAAAAATACGAATCTGAATTGTCGTTGCACTCCAACGATGCAAACTCTGATACTATGTTTTTACAATCAGCAAACTTTTTTCTTTTCTTCATTCACAAATTTGCGCTTGATGAGCACCCAATTTAGAGCACGTTTATTCCTCTTTTTTGAAATACTTTATATGCAAAGAATCTTTAGACGAAAGCCCGGACGCCATAAAATTACGGTTCGCTCATCATGCAGAAAATTTTGAAAGAATTGACGGGCGCAGGAAAGAAAAAAGAGGAATTGAGCGAGAGAGAATCGAGAGGGTTGTAGCGGCAAGGCGAGAGTGGCCGCTTTTAATTCTTCATTTTATTTCTCGTTGCTAAAAATGCCATAAAGAAAATAAAAGGATAAAAAACAAATGGACGCCACAAACATCGAGGCCAGCGGGCGCGTGCTACGGCACAAAACGCGATAGAGCAGCCCAGTAAATTGGTGAAATTCTATCGCTTTTAACGAATGAATAACGAACGGTCCCAGCCTTGTGTGTGGGTGTGTGTGTGTGTGTGTGTGTGTGTGTTTGCGCGCATTTGTATGCGTTTACGATTGCTCTCGGAATGGTGACGCTGTTTCGTCCAATGACATATCGCGGATGAGAGGGTTGGCCCGGCCACGAAAAAGTGGACAAACGCGAGAGTAGAAATACCACACGTTGCGCACACGAACGTGTGACGCGAGTTCTACTGTCCTACCAGCAGTTATGTTTTTAGTTTCCTTCTCTCTCCCTCCCTCTTTCTCTTTCTCTCTCGTTCTTTCTCTCTTATTCTCATGCGAATTCGATAATATTCCGACTGCATTTATCGGTGGGAGGCCAACTTCCGCCTCGATTCCACGGCGAAACTTCCTCGCCAATCCGCATATACGATAATTAAATAATCGTATGATTAACAGGCAGTACAAATTATACCCATGAATTATTTAAGGGAAATTCGAATGCAATATTGTGTGTGGGTTTGTACGTGGATGCACACACGCCCCAAAGCACAATAGACCGGATGAGAATGCGGTGGAGCTTCGCAATTCAGGGATCGTATGCTCCAAGTGGCAAGGGTCAGGCTTTGGTCAGACACGTCGATATATCTCGTACCCACGAATACCAGAGGCTCATTCTTTTTCTGATGGATTATTCAGTGGAAATGAGATGGTACGAAGTACATCGAATACACGGGATATCGAATAATAGCTTTATGGAATGAGAAAATTCATATGCGATGGAAAATCGATATTTCAGGAGAACTGAGACGTTTCTGCTTACTTTTGAAAAACTTTGACACAGCTCGGTCGCAGGCTCCAGAAATGTCCAGGTCAATTTTTCATTGGGTATATGCATAATTTTGTAGCGAAATGTCGACAGATGTCATTTGCAGTTGTTTCACCGCTCGTACATGCGTCGATCATATAAAGTGTCCTCTATTAAGTGAAAGCTGAAACTCGTACCAACATTTTAAAAATGTATCCATCGAGATACGTGATATATAGGAAGTTTAGTTACATTTTAAACATAGAAGAAAAAAATCCTGTATTTTCGATGCATTTCGCTTTTTTATTTCCGAAAAGACAACAACGCATCGCAAACTCACAAAACGATACGCGCCGTGCATGGAGAGAGTGCTGTAAGCAAAAATGTGTGTGTTGGAAGTGGTTTGCGAAACTTCGTTGTGGAGATTTTTATCTCCAAGATGCTCCTCGCTCCAGTCGGTTAGTCACTACTGCTGTCGATAAAATCAAGGCTTTAATCGACCCCGACCGGCATTTGACGACTACAGAGATCGGACATAACCTCAACATTGATCAATAAACTGTTTCGAGATATTTACGGAAGCTTGGGATGGTAAATAAAGCTTGATGGTTGGGTGTCACACGAACTAAGCTAAAATAATTAAATGTGCCAAATTTCAGCACGCGACTTGCTGCTCGTATTGCTATCAAAACAAAGCATGTTTAAAGCGAATGATTACTGGAGAATGAAAAGTGGATTGTCTACAACAATGTCAGTCGAAAAAGAGCATGGTTGAAGCTCGGGGAGGCTGCTCAGATCGTCGCGAAGGCTGGATCGATAAAACGAACCATTCGACCAAGTACTGCTCACAACTGACCAAATTGAAGCGAGCAATCGATCAGAAGCGGCCCGAATTAGCGAACAGAAAGGGCACAGTGTTCCACCAGGACAACGCTAGACCACACGTTTCTCTGATGACCCGGCAAACGTTATTGCGGCTTGGGTGGGATGTTTTGGTGCATCCACCGTATAGTTCGGACCTTGCACCTTCACACTATTAGTTGTTCCGGACGCTACAGAAGAGTTTGAATAATAAAATCTTCAGTTCCCTGGACGTCCTCAAAAACCACTTGGATGAAGCAGAGGAGTCATCCAAGTGGTTTTTGAGGACGTCCAGGGAACTGAAGATTTTTATTCAGTCATTTCTTCACGAGCTTTATAGCTCGTGAAGAGATGGCAAACAGTCATTGAACAAATTACAACATATTTAGTTGATTAAAATCGCTTCTTTCGGTAAATATTTTGCGTTTGATATTTACTCGATTTTCGTTACGGAATTATGCATAGATCTAATACATCGTCGGTTTTGTGCCTGTTCATGATCGTTATCTTGACAGGATCGTTGTCAGAGCGAATGAGACACGAGTTTGACAGTAAGTCCCGTCATTCATCGAAGTCGAGAGACCTTTTCCCAGTGTATACGTAAATCGCTTTCTCGATCTGGCAGACAGTGAGATCCTTCGTCTTCGGGACGTAAGGACCATTGGATAAAGCGAAAGAAAGAAAAAAAAACGAAAAATAGGTAGAAGTTCGTGACGGCGTGTAAATCCCCAGATCGAATCTTCGGTCTTCCGCGAGCGCACGCGGATAGGGAAAGAACGTCCGGATATTGTTATAGGGCGTTTTCGACCGTGCAGAGCCAGGAAATAGAAAGATACGATTCTACCAGGTTTTTCTTTTTCTTCCTTATGCTTTGGCCCGCTCTTGTGTACAAGCTTGAATTTTCAGTTAGGTCCACGGTCAACTTTTTCTTGACAAACACCGCCCCCCCTTCTTACGGTGCTCTTGAGGGACTTTGGTCTCAGAACACGCAACAAATACTTTTCTTCCTCTCTCCCTCTTCGTCTTGTGACTCTAATACCCATAGAAAAGGGGAAAGAGAGAAGGAGGGGGGGGGGGGGGGGGGGAGGCATGAGAAATGGATATATGAAAGCTGCCGCGTTAAAGCATCGTTCTGAAACGCATTCACGATGAGACCTCAGTCGGGCATGTCGCCTGCGTATAACTAATACGCAGGATGTACAATGGTAGCAGAAGCAGCGCCAAGAATAGCACTACCACGTGTACACACTCGAATAAACGAGCAAAACCCGTAGTCTTCCATTGTCCCGTCGTCCCTTGTCACGACGAGCGATATCCCTTGATACCTGTGAGAGTCCCGACAAATGTTACCAAATAATGGCTCGGATGTCGTGTAGGACGTGTGTTTCGCTCTGTGTATAGATATCACATGTATTGACGTGTACATTCACGTATACGGCTGTATTTTGGTCAGTCTTCCGATGCCAAGGATGCTCACGTATCGATAAACTCGAGTAAGATGATGGAAGAAAACTAGGGACAATAAAGAATCACTGAAAAGGACAAACGTGTAGAATCAACATGAAAATTATTGCACCATACCCTTTGCAATCTGTAAATTATAATCTTAAATTTGGTAAAATTTTCGTGCCGTCTTGAAACTTGGTTGTTGCGATAAATGCATAATAATGTAAGACTTGATGATTATACACCATTTAAGGCCTTAGAGCACTCTAGGATTTTCCAAAAATCGATTTTTTTTTGTTAAAAATGTACCTTAGTACCTATAAAATTATATTCCAAAAGATTATGGGTGTGAAAAATCTCTAAGTACTCGATTTTCGAATTCTAGCGCAACCCCTCTTGATTTATGTCGTGACTTTCTACTAACTTTAAACGTGTTTATCTCAAAACTACATTTTTCAAGACGGCCGGAAGCATAACTCAAATTTCAACTGATTCACTTAAAATTTTAACTGTATATTTAGAATTACATTTTTTGTGACACTACGTAGGATTTTTTAAATTATATTGCATAGTTCCTTTTTTATGAACAATTTTCTGATGATTTTCTCATGGCATTTTGTACTTTTTGTTTTAGAAATACGCCATTTTGATAAAAAAACAATATATCAAAAAAATCCTACGTACTTCTATAACTATTTTTTATATATAATCGAAAAAACTTTAGTGTCTCATGATAACTCAAAAATTATAGGAGCTGTTGGTCCGGCCGTTGACCTTCCAGAAATAAAGGCGTCTTCGGAAAAATGCTGCACAGTCGTCATTTTGACATGTATCGCGGTGAAAAAATAATTTTCTATAGTCAATTACGTGTATAATAAAACCCATATTTTGTAATTACGATTTATTTCATGGTTTCGCTGAAAAAAAAAATCACAAAATATGCCCTTTTTTGGCCTCTAGAGTGGCCTAAGGCCTTAAGTCAATAAGCAACATTCAAATTTTTTTTTTCGTTTCCGATGTAACGTTTATATTCAAGATTTATTATGAGATTGAAGTTTGCATCGATAGAATGCAATGACATTTTTTTTTGTATTGCTCAAATTTCGTTTTTCTGTTTTTCGCTGTGAAAAAGTCCCAACCATTTTTAACGATACTTCTTTGCCGTCTGACAAACGGAGGCGGCGAGAAGAAAAATTCTGTATGATAATAAAAATAAGGAAACGAAAATTTTGAAAAGAATTTTCATTGCATTCCAACGCATGTTTCATCAATCAGCCAGAATCATTGGACTGCGATTCATTTTTAGTGATTTGTGATAAGCATCGGCGTTTCGCAGTTTCGCTTTGCGGCCTGCGAACCATTGAACCTTTTGAATATTGCGGAAAAATCGAAAAAAAAACACACCTTGTTTTTTCCTCTGATGTTTTTCCGTAAGTCCTATAGTCCTCGAGTTACGTCGCCCGCTTCAAAAATCAACTGCGAACGGTTGAACCTTTCGAACCTCGTGGAAAATTCTCAAAAAATTCCAGTATATTCAGAATAAAAAATACGCCTTGTTTTTCTTTTTGATGCATTTCCGTAAATCCCATAGTTCTCGAGTTACGTCGCGTATTCCAAAAAACCCTTCTGAACGGTTAAACCTTCCGAAGATTGCAGAAAAATCTAAAAACGTTCCGGTGTATCCAAAAGTAGCTGCCATACTCGGCTTCGTTCGGGTGCAGGTCGATTTTTTGTGGACTTGTCATTGACAGAAAGTAGGTTTATAGTGAGCGGGCTCGCTCGCGCATGTTCACACGGTCAGCTTTCTTACTGCGCGTCTCACATTCTTCTTCACCTAAGGTGATGATACGCAACTTAAAACCTGCACCGGGAAATACACTATACACTGGCGAAAACCGCATCTAAATCGGATCATTGGTTTCGAAGTTTATCCGGCACAGACATAATGTCAAATTTTTCCGTTTATAAGTGTAGAGAAGACGATACGTTACGAACACAAATATAAATATATACGTATGCCACTTGACTGAAACTATTATCGTGCAATTCTCATTTATCAGGTCGTTATCTGCCGCAAGATTAGGCCGCGATATCGTACAGTTGTGCCTTCTTATTATCTTTTTTTCAGCACTCAGACAACTCGAGGCATTTCAAAGAACGGTCTCACAGCATGCATCGTTGAATTACAATGAGAATTCTTACCCACTTTCTTATTTCTTCCTTGTTATCATTTTTCTAGATATTCCTTTGGAGGTATATGCTGTAGATCTCCAGTGAGGACCGTAAAAAAATCTCTGAGTAGTTTTCGTAGACCGGACATGTCAAAAAAAATTTGGACAATTAAAAAAATTGATTTTCAGCGTATTCTAACGATGCAAACTTTAATGTAATTTTAGGAATACAAACATTGCCAGCGCATCCGAAAAAATATCACGATCAACTGATAAACTAATAGCGATTTGTGTGTCTGAAATCTGCCGTAGTCAATTCGAAAAAAAAATCATTTTCGTCGTATTTCAACGTTGCAAACTTCAACATCATATAAATTGAGTATTTGCCATCACGGTAAATCAACTGTGAAGCGCAGAAACAATTGTGAGTGACGGTGAAATGTCGGGATTTACAGTAATTGGAGTCGTTCACGAAAAAAATGCCAGTCGCTCGGAGCAATTGCAACGAAAAGCCGTACCAATTACACGAGTATCGTCGGTTGGCATAGCCTTCACGCGAGAACATACCCCGCGTGAGGTTTGGGCAGCGATGTGACCGAGTTTAAAAAAAATAAACGCGTAGACGTTAAAAAGGGGGAAAATAAAAATTCAGATATTCTTGTAAAATGTGAATCATCGAGTCGCTGAATGTGTACAATGTTGAGGTCACGATAAAATTGGACGAGAGTTCAAATTGATAAAGATGGCTAAAAACAGAATCATGGCATGCCGGAAACGACGTCATGCACTGCCCACGTTCTTCGATCGGTGAGGGACACCCTCGTCTTCCTCGGTCGAATTTCATTCATTCCTTCCTGATGATGCCGAACTGTCATCAGGTCTCATTGGTTTTACCTCTTTTGTAAATTCTCCGATACGATGGATGCCGAGCCGGAAATAGCCGTGGCTCCTTTCGTGGTGTGACTTTTCCATTTTCACTCTATCGAACACGCTCTCAAGATATTTCGCTGCAGCCGCTTGTCTTCCTTTCTGACAGGCCGCCTCAGACTTCTGGTCGTTGTGGGTCACTACTTCCGTGGGAATTTACTCTTGCCCCAGGTATACAGGTGTCAACGAATAGTGGAGATTGGCGTGCCGATAACCGAGGGAAATTTTTCCTTTTTGTGATGAAAGCGAGGCTGCCAGTTAGCGCAAAAGATTTTCTGATTAGTGTGATGCACAGCGAACTCGTGGATAGCGCTGGAAATTAAGGGAAGAAAACCTTTTAGACGCCCGAAAATGAACAATTTTTTGTGAATTTTTTTGAGGGTGATGAAATAATCCCATCATTTTTAAATTTTAATATGATTTTATTATAGGTTTAAAGAGCTTAAAAACATTTTTTTTACAAAAGAAAATGGTGACGTTATAGCCTTTTCCCTCAGGCGTCTTTCCTGTGCCATCAAAAAATGCTCCATTTTTCACATTTTTACTGTTCATCTGAAACAGAAAACAAAAATATTTTTTGATTACTGACACATGTAGGAGAAGGATAAACCTATAAAATTTTACAAAAGTATAAAATTGAAAATTAGGCAGGCTTTTTAACCAGAAAGTTTAAATTTTCGACCATTTTTTCGACAGTTTTTACCGCAAAAAAATTATTTATCTACGCGATATCCTTCAAGTTTTAGGATTATCCTTCCGGTAATATCATATACAGAAACCTTTCAAAATTTCAGCGAGATCGTTCAATAACTTTTTGAGCTACAGTGTGAGCAGTTGTTGAAAATGTAGTTTCGAGATATTCGCGTTTAAAGTTTCAATACGATAAAACTATAAATTTTAGTGACTTACCGATCAATCAGCGATTCCAGGCCCATATGGTAACCCTTCAACTTCCTCGAAAAGCTGATTTTCTTCCGTTTGCTGCTGTTTTCGGGCTGTACGAGCTGCTTTTGTTGAGGAAAGGCTCATCCGATTCAGCCTCTCTATCCATGCCTCGTCGAAGTTTTTGGGGAAAACTCTGGCGTACGTCCCAACAATTATGTCCAAGGCGTTCATAATTCTTAGAATGGAGGAATACCCTTCATTAAACACCCCAGCAGCAATATAGGCTGCGATTTCAACGATTTTGAGCCCAGAATGGAGGTGTTTTGGAGTTAATCGCCAAACGGTTGCGTTGAAACTCTCGTTCGCGTTTTAGGTATGGCCACCCAAGCATCTTTTGAATAAATCTTCCCCTCGACAAATCTTTGTAAATTGGAAGAAAAAATTGCTCCGCCCCTAGAGTTCCAGGTACCTGGCCCGCTAGTGCATGGTATGTACAAAAACGACCATGGTAAAAGAGGGTATAGTCAAATTCGTTATAGTTTATTGATACCGCAATAATCATATGGTTAACACAACTACGAGGGTCATTCAAATATAAACCGGAATTTTTTTATACAGATTTATTGGTGATTTATAAAAGTACAAATGAAATGCCTTATTTTTCTACATAGTTTCCTTCAACAGAAAGACATTGTCTCCATCGGATAGAAGCTTTTTGATCCCTTCATGGAAAAGAGAAGATGGCCGCCTCAGTAGCCAATTGCGCAAGTACTGTTCGACCGCAGCGTCGTCTTCGTAATATGATAAACATCACTATAAACATCGTCGCCAATTACAAGTCACATTTTTATCAATGTATATATATTTTAGTTTTGTCCACTATTGGGATCTTGGGAAAGTTTTTTTTTTGATAGTGTAAGGAAATATTAATTTTATGAAAACCGACTATATTTTATAGCATTGAACAATCAACGTTTGTTTGTACGATTGTTGGTTGCGGTTAACGTGTGTTTAATGCATAATTTACGCAACTGCCAAAATATGAACAAGTAGTACTATATTTTGGGCAGCAATCATGGGTATAAAATATTATTGTCCTCTCAGGGAAAGATAATATATGGTTAAAATATGGTTGAAAATACCACACATTTCTCTCAGTGTGGAGTTCATTCTGAGTGGCGAGGACTAATATGATTTGAGTTTTTCATGAATATCTGGCATTCAAAAATGCTCTGACCATTTCGAAGTTGGATGGACGAGGGAAAGAAGAAGGTGAATGTAAAACGCAATGTCCGTGTATGTTTTAGGGGTTCAGGTACGCATGAGCTGTCTATAGTCGGCAGTGGTCCATGCTACATCCGGAATTCGAGATGCTGAAGCGTTAGTGTGTACGAAGCGTATAGA